>MRSU01006869.1:0-18515 GCA_008369845.1 Trichomonas gallinae
ATATTCTTAAAACGCACGTTTTTTGTTCTCCAGAAAAGTGATTTGTAAACCTCACGATTGTAATTTTGATAGCACTATATCAAATTGATTAATTATTTTTCATATTAAACAAATAACCAAATATGGACTTGGTAAATATTTATTATATCATGTGTTTTACCTGTTAAATAAATAAATAGGTAAACTTTTAAAATATGACACATAGTAATTTACGTGACAACCAACTAGTTATGTCATATTTAGTATTGTAATTCTTTCAAATTTTTAAACAAATCTGACAATACGCCATTGTAAAATCTGACAATCTGTCATTGTAAATTTTTCATATTTGACAGATAATTTTTTTTGCGAAATTTTGGAAAAATTTCATTTCGATGCTATGGGCACTTGAAATAGTTTCTTCTATTTCAATTGGCTATGAGCTCATAACATTTATCGCAGGGAATTCAGTTGACGCCATAGTTCGCCTATGTGTTGCTATTCCTTTCGGATTTTCGATATTTATTTTTTTCGGATCGGTTTTAACACTATATCATGCGATGAACATGTATCATGGATTCATGATTATCTCGATTTTTATTATAATATCCCTCGTTTTCAAATACTTAAATTCAAAACGAAAAATTCAAACGAAAATTAGATTTCATCCGATTCAAATTGTATCTATTCTATCAGCAACACTATTTATATCGATTTTATACTCCATTTCCTGGTATTATAACACAGATACATTCAGATCAGAAGTTTATCCGGATTCAGTTTACCATGAGTCAATAGTTCAATCATTTTTGGTTGGTGTAAACTCAATACGTCAAAATATTTACAAAATTCGACATCCATATATTTCTTCGACGAAACTTTTGTTTGATTATTATGCTGATTTGCACATAGCCCTACTATCAGGGACAGGTTATGCCCCTAGACGATCTGCCCGTGTTGGTTCAGCAGTTTTGTTGATTTTTTCGATTACGTCAGGTTTATATTATCTTACGCATGAGATCACCAGATCTCATCTTGCTTCATCACTGTCGCTATTTATTTTCATCCATTACGGCTCCAGAGAATTCGAGATTTATTTAAAAAATGTATTTCAAAATCCTGAATATTCATCGCACTATAATTTCAATACATACAATTTTAACTGGATGCACGCGGTTATTGGCCACATTATTAAAAATCCAGAAGAATTATATTCTTTTCCTTCAGTTCTTTGGGGAATTTTCTTCATAATCAAAGGCAAAAACAAGCACACAGACCTAATAATAATGTCTGGCATAATGTCGTTAATTCTCATTCACACAAGCATGATCGCATATCTAACTTTAGTTTTTTGGACTTCCACTTACTCAATCCTTTTATTCTTGACTCGGTCCAAGAAACTCCTAAGTCTATTCAATATATTTTTATATATTATTTTAGTTGCTGCTTATCCTTCATACTTTGCATATAATTACGTCAAAAACATTCTTGAATACAAGTATTTCTCCCGATTCTGCATCTGGAAGATAGACGAAAGACAGAGCATTATATATTTCTGGTACAAACAGCTATATGCCTACTTCGTAATCGGCTTTGCCTTTATTTGGCTTTCGATGAAATTTCGCCACTACTTGATTTACTTCCCTTCGTTGGCTATATTCTGCTTAGCCAACGCATACAAGTTCCAGAATGAAATCAGAGACAACTCCATCTATTTGATTTTTGGATGGCTGCCGATCAATTGCGCGCTTGTTTCGCAGTTTTTGTCGCAGCTGTTGTATTTTCCGAAAAGAAAAATTATCAGATTTATTTTCGCAATTTTCTTTTTCCTCTCGATGATATTGATTAGTGCCTCGTCGATGCTGTGCTACCAATGGGCAATGAACACGAGCACTGCTGTTCCACAGACTTTGGACAACAACATCTCTAACTGGATTCTCGAAAACATTTCGCCGAAAGCAACAATCGCTCAAGTCAACTACATGAACACCAATCCAGTCTGCTTGATTGGCTACCAGAACTACCTCATAAACATCGAGATGCTGAAAAACAAAGGCTACGAGCCAGTTGAACAGAGAGAGAAAATGCATCTGATGGATTTCGCCGACAACATTTCTTTGTTTGCCAACGAGAAAGTTGACTATTTCATGCAACTTTCTACTGCGCGAAACAAATTTTCCCCATCGAGCAACAACAGATACTGGACTCTTGTCTACAGCCAAGACAATTTCCAGATTTGGCAGTTCGGTTATGTGGAGGAAGTGAAAAACCCTTATTATTTGTTTGTAAATTAATTTTTTGTTTATTATTATGTTTAGATGTGTTCAGCAATTATCAAGATTAATCTGTAATTTAGGATGTAAAGCTCATATATTAACTTTTATATGATGATAATTCTGACAAAACATGAGCCAGCTACTATTATTGATATTGTCAAGAAAATTCTGAATAATCAGATAATGAATTGTGTTATGTATTTATAAAAATTAATGGTGTGTAATGTGCTGATGATAGTTTGATATTTCTTTTTGTAAAATAATGTTGTGGTTAGAAAATTGAAATTATATATATATCGATATCCAAGATGTTTGTTGTTCTTGCAGGTCAAAACTGCTCTCTTGTACTATGAACTCTACAAATGGTTTCTTTACCAAGGAATCTGCAGTAAAATTCATTCTTGCGGAATGAGAATACTACGTTTCTCAGCTTCCATGCGTAATGAAGCGTCGCGGAGGTTGTTGACACGCAAAAGTAATGATATACAAGATGTTTCTTGCTCTTGCGGAAAAATATGTTATTCGCCCTCCATGTATAATGAAGCGTCCGTGATTTGAAAGATCTATTGAGGAGTTCGTCTGTGGAAAAAAGTATTTGATTTAAACATAGATCTGTTGAGGAATTTGTCTGTGGTCTGAGTTCTTGGGATTTGGAATAACACTAAATCGATCTTCCGTTTGAACTTTTACGACAGATGGCATTCGAGGCACTATTAATTTTTTAACAATGACAAAATCATCTAAAATCTTCTGACATTGTCAGAATTCTTCTTTTTTGTCGATATGTTATTCCTTTACTCTGGCGTCGCGTGTGTAAAGTGTTTAACTTCATATGGAATAAGCACAAAATTGAAGATATGGTACTTGAACCACATGCATCAAGTCCTCCTATTAATAGATATAATACTTTTTTTCTCATTTGCATTATATGACAAATTCATTGAATTTTTGACTGTTTACGTGTCAAAAACAATATTTTTGACACTTTACAATGTCAGAATATATATAGATTTGACAAATGTGACATTATTTGGCAAAATTAGTGATAATATGACTTCATCATCTATCCTTATTAAACTACGTGGATTTGATATGAAGCTTTATTATATCGAGTTAGATGCAAGTGATAAACTTGCTGATGCTGAAAATATTCTTAAAAGCTCATATCCAACAGATTTTAAAGAAACTGATACGATTCAATTCAAAGGAATTCAAAATGAAGCTAAGGATCCAATTTGGTTTCCAAAGCAAACACTAATAAAAGACCTTCAATATAAAGATTCTATTATGATTTCATGCAAGATTCCAAATATTAATGAATCTGATAAGGAAGAAGAACCAAACAACACAAATGAAGAGACAGAGCAACCTGTAAAAGGAAAAACTAAGAAATCCAAAGCAAAAAAGACAGAATGAACGAAAAATGAAAAAATGTTTGTATTTTACTACTGTATTGATTACATATTTACTGTATATATTACTAATGCGTTAAAAATTACATTGTAGGAACATAATTATTGAACTCTTTTTCTATTTCTTCTAATTCTTCAATCGATTTGAGTCGTAGCAAATCGATTTCTTCATTATTGCAAAATATTGGGGAAGCTAAGTCTGCTGTGAAGAAGCATGTTGATTTTTCTTTGATATTTGTTAAGATCGTTGAACTCCAACAATGTGTTGATATTTCCGTGCGCCTCGGTGCGCTTATTACGAAACATGAGTCACCATTTTCGTATATAAGTTTTTTATCTTCATATCTATCAAATCTACCTAAATTATTGAATTTTGACTTAAACTCTCCTAGTATTGTAAGTTTATAGCCTTCAACGAGTATAGGATTCTTGCCTACTGAAAGAAATGGCTTAACACGATCAGTAGTTTCTGTTATATTCTTCGATTCTTCAAGTTTATTTGTAACTTGCGCAAGATTGTATTTCATGTTATTAATTTTCCACTCATCGATGATTTGCCAAAAATTATTTCTCGATTTTTCACCAAATGTAAAATGATATATCGAATTTATGAATTTTTCAAGTGTATTTGATGCGTGCTGACTCTTCCTTTGCTTGTATTTGCTTTCGAATTCCGATTTGGCCAGGTTGTATGATGAATTTAACTGGATTTGGTAATTTGCATTATTTTGTATATAATTTTTTGCATCAGCTATGATTCTGTTGCTTTTATCTGTCAACTTTTTACCAATTTTCATTCCTTCTCTAAAAATCTTTTCGAATTTTTTAATATATGAATCAACTTCAGAAACTACATCACGGCAAGTATATGGGCACTTTGCCCTTTGGTTTCCTTCTTCATCTGAACCGTCACAACAGTCGCAAATCCCATCGTATACACTCCATTTCAAAATTTCTTTTGGTAAATTCCCTTTATTCATGCAGTAAAACGTTCCATTGTTCGATGCTGGTGTTCCAGGTTCATCAGATCCATCGTCGCAGTCTTTGTAATTATCATTGATATATTTTATATCGATAATACCCGATCCATCGAAGCACGTGAAATATCTTTTAGCTTCGTTGATATTTTTTCGATACAAATCCCAAGTGGAAGGATGAGCTCCCCTTGGAATTTGAACGAATAAAGTGAATAACATTGATTTTGAAATTTCGGAATAAAAATATTAGTAATTTTTATTCGTAATTCCGATTTTCTTTAAAATTGTCATTTTTTTGGAAATTTTATATAATCGATTTTGTTTGATAAATGAAAATAATCAAATATATCACATAACATCAGACCAAAAAGCAAATTTCAGAAGATTTTCATAAAAAATCCGTGTTGAAAAAAAGATATGATGATATACTCTGCTTAACGCGTTGAATTTCATGAAATATATAATGTTTATTATCGAATATAAAAATTAAACAATTTTTATTTTTCTTCAGGCTTCTTTTCACCCTTTGGCTTTTGTTCAGATTTTGCAGTAGACTGTCCCTTTGCTGCACTGAAGAAAGTTTCGTCGATTATAGAAAACAATGCATATAATCCAGCGATGAAACCGAATGTTGATGAGAACATTTGCGCTATTGTCAAGTATGTAGCGTTAACAGTGACACCGTATGGCGTAAATGAATAATGGAAGAAAATTCCTGGAGCACCTCCTCCATGGACGAAGAAACGATTAATCATTGCAGTGTAATCGTATCCCCTTCCGAGTACTTTGTTGCCTGACTTGTAGATGGCTGGAGTAACGACAAGATCATATCTGTATGCGATTGGCTGATTGGGATTCTGAGTTTGCTTATGATATCTGAGTGGATTGAATGTGAGTGGTATCTTTGGTCCTACGCGCATGTTTGTAATTGTGTGGCTTAAATCGTAATTTGGAAGATTTACAGATAAATCGTGTAAATGGCCATTTCTGCCCTTCATGTTTGCACCAGGAGCTATGTGGAAGTTTCCTGATGCTTTGTTGAGGCAGACTTTTCCTTTAATTTTGCATTTTTCGTTTACATAAACTTTTCCTGGATTCTTTCCTTGGCACTGAGGAAGATCTTTCGCGTTGACTGCTCTGTTGTTCATCAGGTGGAGGATTATTGTCTGCTCGCAGCTGTTGCAGCATGAACCTTCTGGAAGAAGGCCGAAACAGGAGTGACATGTTGTAGATAAAGTTTCATTAGCGAGACCGAGTTCATTTCCTTTTACATCGAGTCTATGGAACTTCGCGGTCGTATTTATATCAAGCTGGTTGAATCCTAAGTTATCGACAACGTCTAAATGAAGAAAATAACATGGCATATTAACTTGTACATCGAGAGAAACGTTAGCGAGTTCTTGTTGATCAAGTGACTGGATTTCTAAGTTCAAATATCTAGCAAACTTAGGCTGGATGAGACCTAAGATATGAATTGACACAATTGTAGCTCCAATGGCCGTCAATATAGTAGACAAGATAGCACTGGATTTTGTGTCCAACTTGAAATCATCGTTTGTTGATTTATCAAAGATATCTAAGTATTGTAAATATGTTCGCATAGATATAAAAAGGTGACATATTATTTTAGATATTTGACAATGTAAATATTTACACGACAATTTTATATGATTTTGACTTTTTAAGTTTTTACATGGCAGTTTTAATATTTTTTTGACTTTGTAAGTTTTTACATGACATAAATTATTTAACATTATTAAAGTCAATATTTTTAAATTGATTTAGAATATTTTATTGTTATAGATTCGATATTTCGATTTTGTTTATTTTTCATGCAAGAATACGGAAGATATCTTCATCTTTTTTGCGATAACAAGCCTTCGCCAAAGTTCGCTGTTATTAAGAGAGACTCAATGGGTGAAGATAAGGTAATTATTCAGTCAACATCAGCTTATAATTTTTATAGATTATCAGATTTAAAGAAAAATATAATGATTCAAGAATTTAAACAACAAATTGATTCACAAACAGAATCAGAGAGTACAATAAATCAGTTAGATATCACAGATCACCCATGTATTAAATTACCATTATTCTTTTCTCATGATTCAAGTGATAAACCATTTTCAATTCATTACAGTTTAACAGAAAAAGGCACCCTTCAGTCAGTATTCAACTATTATCAAGATTTACAATCAAATCCAAATGCAAGATTCATTTGGGACTTTAATATGCCCCAAAACAGCGAAAAAAATGCAACCTTTTCTTTATCTGCTGAACAAAAATTCCAGATTTTAATTGGAATTGCTTCGGCTTGTTTGCAACTCGAGAAATCCGGAAATTGCATCAAAAGTCTACTCCCATCCTTCATCCTCTTGGATGAGAACTTCAAGCCACATCTAATAAATACATCATTCCCGCTTCTAAAAAATAATGGATATCAAACAGATTCAATATTCATCTCTCCGAAAATTGAAAAAGAGAAATGTTGCGAAAGTTTGGCATATTCATTTGGTTACATTGCTTATTTCCTTCTTGCTGAGCGTCAACCTTTTTATTACGTTGATTTGTCAACAGCTTTAAGAAAAATGGAATTGGGCCAGGTTCCTATGTTCCCAGGTTCTCTTCCTTCAAGCTTATTCACACTTTTAACAGAATGCTGCGATATTTCTCAATTCAGACGTCCATCTTTTGAAACAATACTTTGTGTTCTCTATAATATCCTTCATACTCCAACTTACGTCGCTTACGCAAACGAAGTTGTCCCTTCTTACATAATTGCATCTGCCCGCGCCGCAAGACTAGGCGAATCATCCAGAATCTTCAAGATTTTGATGGATACAACAGATGAGACAGCCCCAGACCACTTAATGAAATGTTCTAAGATCGCTTCTAAGTTCCCAATTTCCGATCCAGTTCTTTCGGTTGAATTAATGAAAGTTTCAGCGCGAACATCATTCGTGCACGCTAGGAGGGCCCTGTTCTTGATGCTCATCAAAGGATTCGCACTAGAAACTAATATGAACAAAAACAGAGCATTTCAACTTGTTAAGCAGTGGGCAGAAGAAGGAGACATGGAATCCGCTGTTTTACTAGCACACTGCTATGAGAAAGGCATCGGCTGCGGAATTAATCCGGAAAAAGCCAACCAAACGATAAGAAGTGCGAAATCTCCGAAATTATTTTCAGCAACTTACGAATTTGGAAGATTTACGATTGACGGCATTGGTGCTGAAAAAGAAACAAGTTCTGGTGAAGCCCTGCAAAAAGAAGCATTCAATGATCACAAAGACAACGAAATTTATAGTTATCTCGAATTTTTGCGCCTTTCGCCATTTAAAGCTGAGCCAAAGATTTTTGATTTCTTAACAACACATGAGCTTACGAAAGATCATCCAGAACTCATTGATACATTGATCAGAATAATGATGACGACAACTAAGAAAGATGGAACAGCTTTTTCAGTACAAGAGATTCATAACCTCGCTGAGAAAGCTACGGAAGAAGGTAAATATTTGGATTATTTATTGCAAAAAAGAAATAGAAATTTGATGGGCGAAAAATTACCAAACGAACCAAAAGAATTGCCAGAAGTGATAATACCAGCATCAGAGATGACAAGGAGAGAAAGTAATAAACTAATTCTCCAAAAAATAATTAAAACAAGAAAATTAGACGAAAAAGAAAACGAAAGACTCCAAGAGTCAACTGATAAATTAATAAGAGCTAAAGCACTGCTCTGTGGTGCAAAACGAAACATCATTCTCGCTGAAGATCTTCTGGAAGAAATTTCAATGGAGAATGTTGAGGCCACCATCATCCTCCTTCTCCTCAGGATGTCAATTGGAATGATTCCGAACTCAGTTGCCCTTGAAAAACTCAATGCTTTCGGTGATCATCCAGAAGCAAAGAACGCTTTGGCTTATTACTACAGACATATCGAAAATAGGCCTATTGAAGAGGTGATTACCTTGCTGGACAAGGCTGCTGAAGCCGGTTCAATCGTTGCCGGATTTAATTATTCATGTTTCGTCAAAAACTCAAAAGTCACGAATCCTAAGATGCTGGATAAGGCTTTGGTTTATGAGAAAAACTTCTTCGAACAGTCACCGGCTGCTTTCTTTGGTGTATTTGATGCATTATAAAATTTTTCTGTTTATTTCTATATTTCAAGATTTATACAAACGATTTGACATAGTTTATTAATATAAATCAATAATAGATTAATTCTTGTGATCTTCGATATCATCTTCCTCTTCAAGTTCAGCTTCGAGGTTGAGGTCGACACCCATCTTGTCCTTGCCGAGAAGGTTGGCCTGGTCGTTGTTGTGAGCTGTGATTTCAGCATAACCAACATCAGAGCAGATCTGAAGGAGGATAAGGAGATAAGAAACCATGAAGATGTGGGAAGCACCGAATGTAAGGCAGCGCTGGAGTGGTGTTGCGAGGGACTGAGAAACAGAGTAGTAGTCCTGATCGCGGAAGAGAAGGAGGAATGTAAGGGCCTCAAGGACGCACATGAAGATAAGGCGGCGGGAGTAGCCATTCTCGGACTTGATGAAGGCATAGATTGTGATACCAACAGAAAGTGCGAAGTATGAGTAGTTGGCTGTTGTCATGAGCATCTTGAGCATAGCCATGTTGTTGCCCTCAGAGAATGTAACAGCAAGATCGATGAAGGCGTAGACAACGAAGAAGACAATAAGTGGAGCGTTCCACTTCATGTTTGGAGACTGTGTGCCTTCTGCCTCGAGCTGGATCTGGGAAGCAACGATGTAGCGGAAGTAGGAAACCATGGCAGCTGTGAAGAAGAATTGAAGGTAAGCATTGAATGCAGTACCGAAGATGAGGTTGTAAGGAAGGGCAGCGAGAACGGAGATAACACCAAGGACAGCAATGTTGATCTGTGTGAACTGCTCTGTCATGGATGTGAAGTGGAAGAGGAAGTGGATTGTGAGGTAGAGTGTTGTGGCTGGGAGAAGGACCTGGAGGAATGTGATATATGTTGGCTTTGGAGCTGTGTTGAACTGCCAGTAGACGTGCATGCCGGCGAAGTTCTCGAAGTCAGCGTTAAGGATGAAGTGGACGTTGACTGTATCATAGGAGGAGTTGAGGAGAACATTTGTCATGAAGATCTTCTCAGAGACCAACTGGTTGCCGAAGGAGAATTTGTTGGATGTGATTGGTGTTCTGTAGTAGGCAACTGTAGACTTCTTCCTGATTCCTGTTGTGTCAATAGTGTAGTTAAGTGGACGTTCGTTGAGATTGTCGACTTTGTTTCTCTCACCGGCGATCCAGATCTTAACATTCTTGTGGAGCTCTGTGAACTGGTCAATACGGAGGTCAAGGTGGAGGGAGTAGTAGTGGTATGTCTGGTTGCATCTGTAGAATGTCTTACGTTCAGCTGTGTTGTTTGAGCGGAAGAGAAGGAAAGCGATCAAACAGCCAAAGAAGATGAGTGTGAAGATCAAGGAAATGTGATCGAGAAGGAATGGGGAGTTGAACTGACGAACGTCGGCTTCGGACTCAACAGCAATGTTGCTCTCGTTTTGGTCTTTCTCAAGCATCTACTGTAAATGACTAAAACCGCTAAAAGACGGTTTTCATTTCTTTTCCTTTTGGTCACCATTTTTAATGGCAGTGATTTTTTCGCTTTTTCTCGTTGATTCTCGGCCATTAAAAATATATCTCGTATGGAAAACTTGGAAAATAAAACTTATGTCTGAAATAGACCAAAAGTGACAAATATTGTAAACCAAAGGTTTGATTTATTCAGGGGGAAGAAACGTTACTTTCCTATTAACAATATTTTTATTAAAATATTATTCTATTATGTATATACACTATTTTATTTGGGTCGGAAAAGTGAATTTGAATGTTTAATGTAATTCTGGGGGTAACACTTAGCACTTTTTTACAGAGAAATTTTCATTTATATGTTATTTGATTATATTTCGATAAAACAAAAAAGAGTTGAATACTTTACAATGTAAACTATTCATTAGAAATCTAATTTAGGGGGTGACACTTGGCACTTTTATATCAATAATTTTATATAACAAATTTTTATTTCTATGTTATTTGATTATTTTTCGATAAGGATAAAAAGTGAGTTGAATACTTTACAATGTAAACTATTCATAGATTAAAATATTTAAGGGGGTGACACTTAGCACTTTTTGTTCACGAGCGAAATGGATAAAATTGATGAACAAAGCTATGCTCAATGTATGCAGATTACTAAGTATCTTATAAATCATCCACTTGCGACATATTTAGGAGAAAAAGCATCAACAGAACCGGAAGATATTTCAAAATTTCCAAAACAGCCTACTTTAGGGAAGATTATTAACAAACTGAATAAAAAACAGTACAACACTATAAATGAATGGAAAGAAGAGATGAATCTTTTCTGGGATATATGTTTTAATGAATATCAAAAGGGAAGTCAATGTTATGCTGCCGTTTGCGTTCTGAGTGATAAATTCCAGAATAAAGTTTCAGCAATGAAGTTTTCTCCTGAAGAAAGATGGCTCCAAAAATTAAAAGTTAATGTCAAATCTTTAATGCAACTGATTGGAACTGCTATGACACAATAAGACACATTTATGTATTTTAATTTGAAATATATTTGCATTTTCAATATTTTTATTTTCAATATGTGAGAAAAACCGAGCATTCAACAGAGTTTTGATTTATATTACTCATAATGATTTTATATTTGATTACAAATCATATATTTCACGTTTATAATTTTGTTTCTTATAATAAAAACTTAAAGTTGTATCTTTTAAATATCAAATATTATCAAGTGAATACTAGAAAAATAGATTAATATTAGCAAAAATCACGAATTTCCAAGACAATTTCATTTCATATCTTGATATCAAACGATAAGACCCATATTTTACCCGAAATATTAAGTGATTATTATAAGATAATTTTAAAATAAGTATAGGAAATTCAGGGATTGTATTGTAGATACTATTCTTAATTTTTTAGCACGGGAAGTTCTCTTGAACAAGATTGATAACTTCTTGAAGCTTTCTCTCCTCAGCGCGAGCCTTGATATCTGGGGCATTCTGCGGGGAAAGAAGTTTCTGAAGATTATTCATGGCAAGATAGTCGATTTCTAATGGATCACGAAGCTGGTAATTCTTTCCAGCGCCGAAGAGATCGACGAGAGGAAGAGCATCGGTTGGATCAAGTCTTCCTGTGTAGAGATAGCCCGCAAACATTTCGAGAGCTGTCTTGCACATATTTGGATCGCGGAATTGGAGCATTGTTGAGTTTGCGTCGAACTGGGCGCGGAAGAAACCAGAGCGAGCATAAAGCATGAAGCGGTGAACATTAACGCGATCTTCAGAATCTCTTGGGATCAAAGCAAAGTCCCATGATGATTCATCGTCAAGTAATTGCATCATATCGCGGTGATATGTTGATTCGAAAGGAATAGACTCAACGACCTTGCAGTTCTTGAAAGCAGGAAGATTTGTTCTCGCGACTGGTGTATTTGCGTAGAGATGCTCAAGAATCGCCTGAATTGTGTTTGGCGGTAACATCTGAAGTTTTTGTAAAGCTTGTGCTTTTTCGCGCGCATAGAATTGCCAGCGGTGCCTGATGAGTGGCTCATAAACATGAACACTCCACTGGCCATTCCTAGCCCTAATTTCGATCATCTGCGATGCCCACGGGAAAGAAGGTTGCTCAGACATTTGTCCCTCTGATGAATTTGATGTAAACTTTACAAAACCGCCATATCGGTTTCTATCGTTTTATTCTGCAAAAATTTTTCTTCATTTTAACCAAAAATTTACATCCTTTAGCCTATCTAAAGCCTATTTTTTAACATGTTTTTTGTCAAATCTATAAAATGAGTCATTTGGGATCGTTTGGTTCGAGTAGCTTGTTCGTAGAGCCAAAAGTCGAGCAGAATATTCACACACCTGAGCCACCTAAAGTGAATCCGGAAGAAGAATCGGTTTCGGCTGCGGAATCATTATTCACTTCGCCAAATTCTGCTGATCATACAAAAGGATTAATGATGCTGATCGCTATGATGTCCAAGGGCTTAAATGTCTCAGAATTTGCACCATTAGTCATTCAAGAAATCGCGTCAAATGATTATCTTGGCAGACAATTGGCCTATGTATATCTAAATCACTACGCTGATGAAGCCATCGATTTTATAGTACTTTCTATCAATACATTCCAGAAATCTCTGCAAGATTCAGATCCAATTGTTCGCGCACTCGCATTAAAAGTCATGTCAACTATAAGATCCCGCGAAATATTGCCAGCAATTCGCGATGGCATCATGCAGGTCGCTGGTGACACGAATCCATTCGTTAAAAAAGTCGCAGCTTACGCAATAATCAAAGCTGCTGAAATATCTGAGGATGAATCGGAGACTGAGCAGTATTTACCGATTTTGGAGCGTCTTCTTAATGATGATTCTCCAATTTCATTTTCTGGAGCCATTGCAGCATATTGGACACTTTGCCCAGACTCATTCGAACTCCTACATAAGAGGTTCAGATGGATGTGCCATAATATCGACAAATTAGACGCCTGGGGCCAAATTTACTCATTACGCGCTCTGACAATTTATGCGCGCTATTGCTTCAAGAACCCATCAAAAGTCAACGAAGATGAGTCGAATGCAGCCTTCTGGGATGACTCACAGGAGGCAGAAAACATTAATCCAGATTTGTCCCTTTTGCTTTATGCGGCAAAACGCATGCTCATGTCCCAAAATGCAGGCGTTGTTCTTGCAGCAGCCACTCTGATCTATTACTGCGCTCCTCCGTCGATGATGTCATGTCTTGCAAGGCCATTAGTCAGATTAGTCTATGATTCGCAGATTACAGCCAAAATCACAATCAATTTCATCATAACAGTTGCCTCCAAGTACAACCATATATTCATTCCCCACTTACAGCACTTTTTCGTAAGGAAGAATGATATCCCTCAAGTAAAGACACTAAAACTCCGCCTCCTTTCAGTTTTGGTTCTCCCAGCCAACGCCAAGATGGTCCTCTCCGAGCTCTCAATGTACTCAGGCAGCGTGGATCTCGAGTTCGCAGCAGAAGCAGTGAAAACAATAGGAAAAATCGCAATTACAAACACAAACATTGCAGCTCCAGCCCTTCATCACTTGCTGCAGCTCCTCGGCCAGGTCGACGGCAAGATTCTCACAGACTGCATTTTGTCTATCGCGCACATATTAAAACGCGGCAAGAAGACTAAAGAAGACAGGCAAGCAATCAGAACATTGGCAAGAAAGTTTTTGGCGATATCAGATCCACAGGCGAAGTCAGCCATTCTCGCGATCATCGGCGACTGCCACACATCTCACCCAGAGTTCGCACCGCAGCTTTTGAGGGTCATAGCCAAGTCATACAACGAGCAGCATCCTGATGTCAGACTCCAGTCATTGAGTTTGGCTGCGAAAGTCATATCTACAGGAACTGAAGAAAAAGTTCCAGAATTCCTCTTGAAGCTCGGCCAGGCTGACGTTGAGTTCGACATCAGGGACAGAGCTAGATTCTTAATGGCTCTTGTTAACTCAAAGAATGAATTGCTCCACAAGAAGCTCGAAGAGATAATGTTCCAACCGAGAACAGCTCCTGCTTGGACGCAGATCGACGAAACAAACAATTTTGCTCTTGGCACATTTTCTCATTTGTTCAATCACGAAGTTGCAGGCTACGAACCAGTCCCAGAGTGGGCGCCAGAAGAGCAGTTGCCAGTAGATAGCGTCAGGAGGCCTCTCAACGCATACGGAGAGGTCGAAGAAGAAGACGATGGTGAAGAAGACGAGAACGGAGTTTCTCTCAACGAGTTCTTCGTCGGAACAGACAGCGGTGCTGAGTACGAGGCTGAGGAAGAGGATGGTGATGAAGAGGAAGATGCTAGAGATGAAGAAGTTGATGAAGAAGAGGAAGAGGAAGAAGAAGGAAAAGAAGAAAATGACGAATTCTTTAATTAGTCGAATTTTGTTCTTTTTTATTGCCAATGATACCTTTGAGTATCAACATATTAGATATTTATTTGTGGATAAGTATTAAATGCTATCTTCTAATTTTATAAAATTCAACATCAAAGAAAAAGAAACAAAAAAATGTCTATATAGGAAAATAGTGAAATATAATAATAATATCCGAAACAATATCATCAAATTGGGCTGTGATTAGTTGTCATTAGTAACTCTGTAGGTTTGTTTATATATATTAAGATTTTTTTAATGACACGAAATAAAAGCACGATTTTTGATTTGAATTTTTTTGACAAAATATGCAAGTCTTCTTCTAAGTCGATTTTCATCCATATAATATTCATTATACATACTTAAAAAGGTATTATTTATATAACATCAGAAAATAGTATATATATATATTAAAATCTAATAAGGTCGCCGTTTTGAATATAACAGACTCTAGGCTTCTTAAGAATGTTTTTCATTGTGGATCCATATTTCAGTGGCTTGTCTGAAATTATTTGTAGATATTTGTTATTCGATAATGCCGTGATGACAGTTCCAGATGTTCCGAAAGGAATTGTGCCCAGTCTAGTGATAACGCAAACGTGTTGGCCAACACTTAGCGAGCTTTCTATGTTCCTGCCTTCCCATACTAGATTATTTATATTGACGTTGACAATTTCACCAAGTTCGTCATCTTTCTCGTACTGTTCTATGGCGGCTTCCATGCTCTGATATGTGCTCTCTGACACAGAAAATTGTTTCAATGGCTTCATCACTGACCTGTAGCCAGGACTTATCTCACTGACGAAATCAGCGAGGCTTCTGTTGTATTCCGCGGCATCATCTCCTTTTTCGTCGAGAAAGTTCTGATATTTGTCGGTAAAGTCGTCACTGTTTTTGGATGATTTTAATAAGTTAATTATTGCAACACCCAAAAATTCAACATATTGCTGAATAGCTTCTGCCAGTGAATGCGTGATGAAAATTTTTCCATCGACTTTTTTAATGTATCCTTCGGCTCCTAAGTCTTTACCTTTGAGGACCTTCATGCCGATGTTTCTTCCATATTTAGGAGTGGTTACTGTTTTCATGATGATCCTCAGTGTTTGTTCATTGAGATTCATCCTTTTTGAAAATACTTCTAATTGAATCCAGTTGGAATCATTGTGAATCACGCTCATCATGTCTTTGTTAAATGATCTTTTTATCAGTTGAACAGAGATTTGATTTCCTGAAATGGATTTAACGCTACATAAACTTGGCGCGAATTTCCCTTTAGCGATAAAAGCTGTCATATTTTCTTTGAGGTCTGTTTTCACTGGCTCATGTATTTGATCCATGAAGTTGTCGAATAATGACATCGGCGCAGTGTATATTAATGGATACCATTCTTCCTTGCCCCAGCTAAGCAGCGTGTGATTGAAATTAGCATATTCCAGGGGCTGGGCAGCTACAGATATCTGTGGATATTTAGTGAAAGATAATGAACTTGTTGTTCTGTGTTTTGCATCTTTTGGTGGTTTTTGTACCTTATTGACTAAAGCTGGCGTGAAGAATGGGTAGTCAACGAGAACAACTTTGCCTTTTAGATCCCGAAAATCTTTAATATTAAGACTATTTGCGTCTTTGTGTGTTGCGCGGATCAATAGCCGGCTTTCTGCTTGGATTTGTGGACGATTTGCAATTGTTATGTCGAGTGGGAGACTTTCGAAAGATGGGAAGATGGAATTTACCGGTGTAGCGTTGAAAATGAATTTACTCGAAATATTAAATTCTGAAATTCCTGAACTTGAGATCAATAATGGATTTGACACTGTATTACGAATCCTTTCTTCTTGTGTGTAGTTTGGCTCAGCTTCTTTTACGATTTCCATGATTTTTACGAAATCTTCTGTTGATAAACTTTTAGAATCACCGTTCATTACGTGTCCGATTGGTGATGAAGGATCCGCGAGCGATTGCAAGCATGCTGGCAGTATTCTACAACTCTTTGCTGGTAAAACAGAAACTAAACACGCAAATGTTTGCGGTGGCTGCCCTAATTCGAATTTTGGCTCATAGCCATCCATATACTTAGATATCAATGCAAGTGATGGAGCAATGTTGTATGGATAACACCATGTCCAGCTTATGCAGCCTTTTGTATATAAATTTTCAACCCAAACGAAACTATCGAGAACGGCATAAGTCATTTCCTTGATTTTTATTTCCAAATCTTCTCTCGAAATATTTGGATACTGTTTTATTATATGTTTTTTATGATATTCCACTATTGTATCGAATAATGCTTGAGGGTCTTGTTTTTCAGGTCTATGATATTTAATTTTATCAATTTGTATCGATAAATCGTAAAGGTAGTCTGCAAGATTCATGAAATTGAAATTATTATTTTCTATAATGAATTTCCTTTCTGGAATGAATTTTGTGCAATAGACGCTTAGGGCTATATTGAAATCACCTGCATCCATGTTGAAACTCGGGAAATGTGGAATATAATCATTTCCTAAAAAGAAACCAAGCGCGCAGAAATCAGAAATGACTCTATTGAGCAGCTCTTTGTCATTATTTGCGAGATCAACAATCATTAATTCTCTTAAAATGCTGATATATATGAAAACAAAATTATCTGCAAAAAATTTGAACGGAACATCAATGGATTGTTTGGATAATGGTGTTCTCTCGTGTGGACCGGCAGTCTCCTCCCTTAAAATCGCCATTTTCTTAATTTGTGTATTTAATATAATGAAAAATATATCTGCATCTGGTGAAAATACGCAGGATGCGTAGTCCTCATTCCAGTTATTCTGAGCGCGCTGTTTTCTAATGAAATTAACGAGTTTATGTTCACCTTCTCCTGGAGTGTGATATGAGTCATAAATGACGCTAGGTTTAGCCCAGCAAGGATCATTTTTGATTCTGTCATTTATAAATGCAAGCATTTCTTGATGTAAGCGTTCCATAAATTCAGATCCAACTGTAATTTCGTTTTTAGAGAATCCTTCGCTGCTTCCTTTGTCACTAGATGCTTTGAATCTTCTTGAGCGCTGTTCTATGCATTTTGCGAAAGGTGCTGGTCCATCAACTGCGATATAAATTAATTTAGTAGGCGCAATGACTCTAATTATTGTATCCAAGTATCTAAAAACAGCTGACAATAGTTCTTGGTTATTTTCATCTTCAGCACCTTCGATTTGTTTCATAGCCGAATGAATAATGCAGTTAAAATCGATGAAAAAGCAGTCGAATGTTGGCATTACACCTTTTCCAGCATTTCTGACAATTGAAGGGTACCTGTTTTTTATCCAGTTAAAAAAACCAGCAACACCCATTTTTGTTTTCGACTTTGAAAGGTTGCTGGATTTTTACCAGAAAATGTGACACAAGACTTGACTGCTTTTGCTTTACGCATCACTTTTCATGTATGACGTCATAAACAGTGATTTCTTGTCCATTATAGAAGAAAAATGCATTGTCAAATAACGTCTAATGAACATTAACATTGATTCACACCTCAATATGAAGGGAAAATTATCCCCAGAGTTGGCTGATATTTCCAGACTTATTTCGATCAGTCAGAATTCCTAAAACATCCATACACCTTTCTGAACAGATTCATCAAGTCTAAATTAAAAATTTTGAAAGTCCATCAGTCACAATTGTTTTTTTGACAAAAATTTATATATTCCAACTCCAAATGATGAGTTGCATTTCTTGTTATCACGTCACATAAATATATGTGGCTTACAATGTATATATGTAAGTCAATTATAAATTGTTAAGCCTACACCATTGCAAAATCAATATATCATAAAGTAACTTTCATGGCAAAATGCAATGTTTTTTTTTTGACAAAAAGAGTCTACTATGTCAAAAAAAAAAAAAAAAA
>MRSU01006885.1:0-10199 GCA_008369845.1 Trichomonas gallinae
GGTACAATCTCCGAGGGTATGGAGGCTGCCCGCCTTATCCTCAACGCTGGCCACCGCGTCATGGTTTCCCACAGATCCGGCGAAACATGCAACTCCGTCATCGCTGACCTTGCTGTCGCTATCGGTGCTCAGGCCATCAAGACAGGTTCTACAGCTAGAGGAGAACGTATCCAGAAGTACACACGCCTTCTCCAGATCTACGACTACCTCAAGGAACACGACATGCTCGCTGAGGAGTAAATAATTCCGACTTTACCTTATTTTTAATCAATTTATCTTTTTTTACTTCACATCACTTACCATTGATGTGTATCACTTCATCCGAACATATATACTTTACATGACAAATTTTATTATCTTCATAACCAATTCATACATTCAACTATGAGTAATGATATGAGTGATACCATGGCCTAAAAAGAGGTTTCTCCAATAATACATTTCAAAATTCTCATATTATTTTCTTTTTGATTCAATAAGAAAAAAGAAATAAAGAGAGCGGTTGAAAAAACAAACATTAATATAATTTTAAGACTAAACATAGAGAATATATAAAAATATACATACAAAAAATAACTTAAAAATTATTCCATCTGTAAAACACCTGAGCTGAGTATCTCGAATATCTCCTTGATTATCTGCTTATATTCTGGATCCTTGACTTTTGATAATGCGCTGACAATGTTGAGTTTGAGGCACAAATCCTGTTGTGTGTCATACTGTAGCAGCTGTTTGATCATAGACAAGCTGCAGTCCAGGCAAATGGACTCGGAAATCAAAGTCAATAAGTGCTTCGTCAAATCTTCGAAACATGGCGGGTTAAAGTGTTTGATTATAGCCATTAAAGACGGGCAAACGAAAGAAATGAAGTCAGCTTGTTTCGTGGAGCAAACAGCATTGACAATATGTTGAACGCATCCGGTTTCAACTAAATTATTCAACAAAGTAACATCTTCTTTGAGGTTACTAACGACCCAGCAAACAGACAGGAAGGAGTCAGTATTGCTCGCCTGCACAACTCTGCAGAAGTATTTTGGCAACATTTCGTGTGGATAATATGACTTTAACAAGGATTTATCCTTGAAGAACAGCAAAACCAGTCTCATCAGCATAGAGCAGCCGTTGTCGTCATCGCAATTCAAAATCATTTTCACGATATTTGGTTTCGTGAAAATAACTTTCCTTTCTTCGTCCACGGCAAAAGCGCATAGCAACAATGCTGCGTGTTCCACTTTTCTTTCGATTGTGCAAGTTATTAATGCAATAACTAATCCTTCCAAGATTTCGCCGCGAACTTTCATGGCGTACATCCTTGCGAAGTTCAAAGCGGTTTCAACGAGTTCGTCGCATTCTTTTGATGACTCGATTCCACTTAATGTGATGTGAGCGTTTAAGAGGGTCGGCTGCAGTAATCCCGGGGACAGCTTGCGGACGAAAAGGATTTGGTAGGCAGCAGTTACGTTTTCGAGAATCTCTGAATTTGAATAAGCTTTGAAAACGTTTTCTGTTATAGCTGTCGGCTGATTGTTAACGATAGTGCGGATTATTAAGTGTCCACCCGGGTAGTTTGCGTATTCGATAAGGTTTTTCATGAAGAAATTTTCGACGGCAGAAATAACGACCTGTTGAGGAGAAAGAGAGTGGGCCTTGCATAGCAGAGTAATGGCTTGGAGACTGTTCGCCTTGTTCTTCGATAAGACGCAGAGAGCTGTAACGACATCTGTTGTAATAACTTTTGGGAAAAAATTAAAAACATAGAGAAAGACATCGAGCGTTTCTGGCTTGATGAATAAATTCAAATCATGCACTTGGTCGATCATTGCGAGAATTTCTTGATTTCGTGCCAATGTATTTGCTAATTCTTTCGCGCGTGGGAGAATCGAAGGAGGAGCGCGTAATAAAAGCACTAGAACGCGCTGCCATACTGATATTGTAAATATTGCTGGATCATCGACATTATTAAAAATATATGTTATCGCAGAACTAATTTGACTGACATTTCCATCCGCAAGTGTGGCGAAGCTGTTGTTTAATGCTTGGCGTGAGTCTATTGCTGAGTTTATGTCTATAGCATAATCAGAAACAGGAGATAAAGATCCAATAGAAACAAAAGACCTGTGTTTTGGCCTGGGAGATATTCCACTGTTAGAAAACAGCGAGGCATTCTTGAATTGAGCAATGAAAGACTGAAAAACTGGAATATCAACGCCTTCAAAACATCCGTTATTTGTAGACAAAAACTTGATTATATCTGAGAATGGCGGCCTCTCCTTTGGATCACGATCCCAGCAGTTCTCTATCAAGTGCTTTAAAATCGGCGGAGCGTCGCTTGGAATATCAGGTCTGCGATTGAACATAGATACTGTGCAGACAATCTGTGGAGGAATGAGTCCTTCGAATGGGGACTGCTTTGCGAGCAATTCCCATAATAAAATGCCATAAGAATAAACATCGATTTTTTCGTCGTACTTTTCTGCTTTCATGAATTCCGGAGCCATGTAGTTCGCAGTGCCTCCTTGGCCCGTATATGTTTTAATTGTATTTTTGTTACGGCAAGAGCCGAAGTCGCAAATAACAGGATATAAATTTTCATCGAGCAAAACATTCTGCGTTTTGAGATCTCTGTGGATCATTCCCTTTTCGTGGAGATATTGCATGCCTGATGCTATTCCGTAAGCGATTTTCGCGAGCTGTGTTGATGTTAAGTCTTTCTCGCCTTCTTCTGGACGAAGGGCGTGATATACAGACCCATTAGACATGTATTTGGTGACAATTAAATAGGGCTCTTCTGGAGTAAATCCAACGAATTGTAATAAAAACGGATGTTTTATCGACGCGAGAGTGTTAACTTCTGAAAAATAGAGCTGTTCGACCTTCTTCTTATCATCGCCGGTCCTAATTTTCTTGATTGCAACGGCAATGTTCTCTGGAATGTATTTGCCCAACCAAACTTCGGCGAATCCACCTGACCCAATGATTTTATCGAAAGACAAGTCGCTCATAGAGATCTCAAATTTCGATATATCCACGTTCTCCTGCTTTTTGGGTATCATAGGAAGTGGACATGGGTTAGGATTCATCGTTGAGATGTCAGTTTTAATTTTTTTCACAATCTGCCGAGTAAATTATTATCATACTGACGCCCCTCAATTTTCAGACACAACGGTTTTGACACATGACTATTTTGACATGTAAATAACGGAAAATTGTAATGTAAAGTTATTTTATTTGTCAAATTTAATTCCATTTCAAATTTTTTTAATTTTAGAACATGATCTGTATCGATTTTAATACATATAATAGATCCTATTGGAGAAGTCCATCACTACGATAATGTTTTCTATTTCATTGCAACGAGAAACAAAGTTATTTAGAAAATCTGATATTTTATTTTACATTGTCAAGTTTCTATTTTTATTTTTCAAATATGTCATGTAAATTTTTTTTTTTCGAATTTATTATCAATATTCAATCTAAGCCAAAAAGATATGTAGAAATAATTATCCCGGACAAGTAGAATCGTTTGGTATTATTTTTAATGATACTTTGTGTAAAAAAGTTAGAAATTTAATTATATATGAGAACTATCATGCAAATAAAACGTTTATTGAATAGATATTGTATAATATTTTATCTTGGAACACCCAATGTATGGCATGTGATAGCTGGAGATGTCTTAAGATCTGTAACCTTATTGCAATAATCCTGACGGTATGTTGTTTCCCACATTGGAGGCTGCTCCATGTCATCAATGCCGCGTGTCCTCATCTTTGTTGTAGCGCAGTAGTCTAATGTTTCATTTGAAAGATGCGGTTTAGTTGGTTTTCCGCGGTATTTGTCGCGATGTTCTGTTGTTGCTGTGAAGAAAGCTGGATCTGGAGCTTCTGGAAGTGGTAACTCCGGTGGAACTTGTCCATCGAATTGGGGTTCATTCAATCCGCGAGTTGTTGGCATGTGAGCAACGTAGTGTGCGCGCTGAGTTGAATTTGGAGTAACTGTTGGGTTGAATTCGTTGAGTGTTTGAAGCTGTCTCATGATAGACTGCTTTTTTGTTGCGACAGTGTTGACGTCGATATTTACTGGCTCCTTCTCGTTCATTTGGAACGTGCGTCCGCCCCACTGCGCGACATCGTGTCTGTAAGATGATGTGCAATACTGGCGCTTCTCGTCAATGTCCTCTGGGTACCAGACAGTCTTTCCGTCGTACATTAACTTTTGAGTTTTTTTTTTCTCAACAAAAAAAAACAGAAAAAAACCGTTTGTAAAATTTTAGTACGTTATCATTTTTCATCCTTTATAACTCATACCCTACACTAGTTTTCACCCACATATTTCATATATCGCGCTTAAAAATGATATTTCCGTAGAAAAAATATTATTATTAGAATTTATAATAATAATAGGGAGCAATAATAGTTTTAAATCAAAACCCATATTTATACAGTAGAATATACGCATCGTAGGGATGCTATGTTTCAGATGGATCATGAATATTCTCCTAAAAGCTTTCAATCAAAAGCTTAAAACAATATGGTAAATTATTTAGGTCCTACTGATATTCAATTTTTCTTCTGAGCTTTTTTTTCGACAATTAATTTTAATTAAAAATTATCTTTGTTTACTGAAATTTTTTCTAGAATGTTGCGGTTACTGATGTAATGATTATTGGCACCATAAACAATATTGATCATAAAGTTGTCAAACTCCTTCTCAATGTTCCTGGAATAGACACCGACGCAAAAGATGAATTTGGCAAAACTGTTTTGATGTTAGCTTCAAAGAATGGTCATCATAAGGTTGTCAAGCTCCTCCTCACAGTTCCTGGAATAGATATCAATGCAAAAGACTATTGGAAAAGAACAGCTTTGATTCATGCTTCAAATGATGGTCGACATAGAGTTGTCAAAGTTCTTTTTTCCTGGAATATGTGTAAACTTTAATGACAGGTTATAGAAACTATGCATTACCATGTTCCACGATGCGTGGTGGTACATGACGACAAAAATTGTCTTTAGGGAAACCGCCGCGTCATCATCACATCAGGATTTAAACATATCTATCAAATATGAACTATAAGCATTGTAATTGATTAGTTTGTAGCTACAAACGAGATTATTTATTTTTTTATTGAAGATCTGAAACAAACTATTTTTGGACCCCAAAACTTCAAATTATTATGAGTGATTAAACAAATAATGCTAATGAATAAGCTGTTTATGTAAAAATTGTACTTTCTCTCACAATATATAAATCCAAGGCTTTGTGTATTTATATCTAGTAACTCAATAGTTTTTTTTATTATTTGCATGTGAAGGAGTCCAACATGCATAATTTGTGAGTTTAAAAACATACATTTTATTTAAAATCATTCTATTTAACAAACAAAAATAATAAAATTATTTGTATTTCTGTGATAGTTGTCTGAGGAGGCATTTTGGACATTGTAAATCTATAGACTGCTGCTTGTAATTCTGGTCTATCATCTGGGCCGATTTCTTCAATTTAATCGATTCCAGGAAATCTTTCAGTTGAATAAGAGAATTATCGAACTCAGCCTGGTTCAAAATGTGCGAGCAAGAGAAAGCAACGAGATTTGACTCTGATGCGATGGTGGATGATATCATAGCTGAGCTGGAAGGCGGCTTTAACAATCTTAATGCGAGATCCATCGTGTTCCGCGATTGCTGCTTGCCAGGAAGGACTTTGACGAGTTGCTCTGGCTTTAAGAGCTTCAAGTCTTGCGGATATTTGATGAAAACGGATCTGCAGATTGGATTCGGCAAAAGAACATCAGGGAAATGAGATGCATTGGAAGCGATTGCGTGAATTGCAGCAATAGCATTCAATGGATCCATTTTGAAGATAAATGGTGCAATTTCATCATATTTATCTTGAATTTCATTATGTTGTCCATAAAGGAACAGTAAAAGTGTCCTTCTTGCGCCTTTAGCCACTTTAAGTGTTGTCTCAGGTGGATATTTGGAAACAACGAGCTGAATATCAGCGAAATTAACGTCATTCGAATCATCGGATTTCTTCTGAACGATCATTGGCGAAGAACTCGATCCTATTAGAACAACATTGCCGAGATCATCCGTTTGTATGTCAGTAATTGTACCAATTCTATTGGAATAATCCAAGTTTTTGTTTGTATCAGCGAAAACAACCATTTTTCCGTGTCCAGAGATGACAGCACAGTCTCTGCATGACCTTGTGAGCTCAGGAATGAAGTCTAATTGGATTGTTTTACCATTATAAATACAAGTTTGATTAGAAACGAAGAGAAGGCCATATTTCGATGAAGCAATGGCATCAACGAATCTCTCTGCATAGACTTTCTGCTTATTCTTGTCAGAGAATGAATAAACAACTCCATGTTCATCTAATCCGTACAAAACTCCATTGAAGAAGCACATATCTACGTAGTTTCCATCATATGTCTCGAAGAACCTTCCACCACTTAGCTTCAAAATCGATCCATTGACACATAAAAATGCAATACTTTTATCATCAACTTGAAGCATGAAAGTATTTGGACAATCCACCGGTTCAAACTTTGTATTATCGATAGAAGCAGAATAAACAGAGAATCTTTCGTCAATTGCAAAGATTTTCGTGGCGAAAATTTCAAATGACATGTAGAATCTGTCGTCAGTCGGATCAATGGAAACACCGTTATGGAAAATTCGTCCTTTGCTGAGATAATAGATTCCACCGTTGTAATAACGGAAAGAAGAGCAAATTGGAAGAGATTTGATTTCTGAGCATCCGTCGTTGTTTCTTGCGATTCTAATCAATGCCTGGAACTCAGGGGAGAAGCTCTTTGGCAGTGGATCCTGTAAATCAATTTGAGATGCAAATTCTAAATATTTTGTTGTTTCAATTGCATTCAGCATTTGGAATTTAGCGAGAAGTGCTGGTGGATATGAAGGAATCTGCTCTCCTTTCTTTAATAATTCTAAATTATTTTGGAAAATATTAAATTGTTGAAGGGCAGGAAGGATTGAATTCTGGTCGGTTATCCTCCTTAACAATAAACTGAGCTGCTGGAAGCATCTGTTCTTCATTAAAATCTTAATTAACAAATTTTGGAAAATAATTTCGTATTTTTCCTTAAGAAGATATTGATCTGCGCCTTCTTTCAACAATGTGTATGGACTCCTAAGTAATAACAACAAAGCATGCTTTTCCTTTCCTTCAGATAATAATCTTTGCAGAGAAGAACGAATTTCGCACTTTCCTTCCCTCAAAACCTCCAATGCTGAATCGAAATCGCCGCTTTTGATGCACTTTGTCGCTGCAATTTCGCATTCTGATTTCATATCAAGAGAAAATCCATCGCAAAGAGCGAAGGCGTCTCTGTACTGGTGCTTCTGGAGGAATTCGCTGAATAATACTTTAGGATCAGCCCTCAAAGAGAAAAGTGTTGCAGATGAATGGGATAATAACAAAACCATGTCATTTTCTGCATCAACGATTAAAATGGAAATGACATCTCTCATCAATTCGAGTTTTCTCACGTCAATCGACTTCGTGAACTGAACAGAAGCAATTCCATCTGTACATTCGAACAAAAAGTTCTTTGTAACAGCAAAAGAAGTTGTTCTTGAAGAAGATGAGTCAAACTGAGTGATAGGAATAGTTTTGACATTATTGTCATAGAAAATAAGCTTCTGGTTCAAAACCAAAAGATTCCATTTCGAATCTTTTAATTCAGACATTTGTGTGATGAGAGGAATCGAGTAATCATATAATAAACCTTCTAGTGTCGTTGAATGTGTGATATCATCGTTCTGTTGCTGCAATGTGATGATATGCGTATTTGTCTTTGTGAATAATGCAACTTTAGCAGTTCCATTCTCTTGAACTGCGAACGAACCACTAACAACGTCGCTATATTGAAGAGATTTAACGATGGAAAACGTGTGTGTTGAAATTATGTGAACTCCGTTCGTTTCGATAACGACAAGGAACTTCCTTTTAACTGGCTGCCACCAGAACGCGTTGAGTATAGTGAATTTGAAGGGCTGCGATTCGCGAATTCCTGCAGGAGATTTTTCTGAATTCAAATCGAATCCTAGAGCGGAAAGAGAAAACATAGGAGTATTAACAAGTCCTTCTATTGCATTTGGTGATACGAATTTCAAAAAAGGAACTGTGGAAAGAATAATAATTTTCGAATCATTTGTGAAACATGCAACTGCGGACATATCTAGTGAAATTTTGGTGAACAAAACTTGCGATGAGTTGAGAATTGCCTTACAAATCATATTTGTCGGCAAATCTGGCGATTGTGCGATCAAAAATACGCTATTCGCTTTAGTAAGAATAGAAGATAATATGAGATTTCCGACCTTCATTGAGTGTCCGTGCACGAGAAGATCTGTCGATCCGGAAGCAGAAACTAGTTGATCCTTTTTCACTAAATTCGCCAGCATCAAATCGAACTGCAGAAAAGTGACAGAACCTTTATATTATTTGACACTTTTATTTACATGTCAAATAAATTTCATATCATTATATATATTACACATATAGAGCTTTAGTTGTTAAACATAGATATCAAAGCATCAACAAGATTTTCTTCAAACATACACCCCTATATATGGAAATGTTTAATTTCTTGTTTCACTAATTGATTTAAAATAAGCATTAGTATTATATCTCAAGTTTAAACATATATTCATCTTAAAATGGCCAGCTTTTGTTTTTCTTTTCGACTAAAATTGGCTATGCAATTGTCTTTTTTTTTAACCACATTCTTATAACATAGTTCACTACATAAAAATTTCAATCTTGAAATGATGCCACAGTCATGTAATTTAAATAAAAATATTCAAAATTCATGGATTTACAACAAATGTATGCTTTGTGATATAAATGTCAATGCATCATTACAATATACTCAAACATATGAGCAATAGCTCAAAAACTTATATATTTCAATAAATATTATTATTTCGAATAAGTTTTTGAGCTATTAACAGTAAGTAAGTTTTTTGAAGTGTAATAATAACTCTTCCAGTAGCAAATGTAACTACTCGTTAAAAATATAAAATTGATTTTTGTTGGATCATATAAAAACATAAGAAATATATTACTTGAGGCCTTTGTTTCGATATCTTTCATTAAGAAGTACTCCGCCGAAATGTTTTGCCATCGCTTTGTAATAAGAGAGAAGTGTAACGTAAGAATCTGATCCAGCTTGATGCATGGTGCCTGTTCTTACAACATCTAAGTCTTTTGCAACATTTTGAAGAGATCCAACATTATGAAGTGTTTGTTGCATAATATATCTAAGATCGTAGTAATGCGGGAAGTATATTCTTACAACTTTGTCGTAGTCTGCTTCTGTTTTCGGAAGTGGTTGTGCTGATAACATTTTAACAAGGTAAGCGAGATCATATCCAGCTTGGAATGTAATCCATATAACCTTATCGTTCATAATTAGTCCACTGGCAAAGAAAGCAGATACGAAATCAGCCATTTCGATTCCGTCTCTTTCGAATTTATCGAAATCTATGCCAGCTTGGCGAAGCAAATGAATTGAATCACTTGTATACATATCATTTTTGATATTAAATCGTAAATTGAACTGCCATGTTGAAACTGGTTTCGGAATATTGCCATTTTCATCGCCTAATGTGATACCAATTTGTATTAATTTCATTCTGTTTACATTTTCTCGCTCTGTTAGGTATTTTATCGCAGCTGAAGCTGTAACAGGAGGAGATTTGATGAAAAAGCCAGAAAATTCAGTATCCATTCCAACAAAATGGTACTGTTCGACTAAACTAGAAATTTTGTGCATCTCTTGCTCAAAATTCGATGCCCAAACTTCTACAATATCTTCAGCCATAGTTTTTGACAATTTCATTTGTCATGTAAAATACATTATATGTCACGTAAACATTGATTTGTCAAGTAAAATTCTTTATATGTAATATCAAAATTTTTGATATTTTTTGACATGTAAATTTTTAAGTAAAAACCTGTTAATCTTCATAACGAAAAATTATAACTAAGTTAGGGATTTATCTAAGAACTGTTAATGTATAATATAAAATGTGGCTGACTATGTTCTGTACCGAAATGCGGAACGAAAAAGTGACAGGTTTGCATGTCAGATTTGACACGTAAAGTGTACAAAAAGTGACACTTTAGACAGGGGGTGCATCCATTTCTGTCACTTTTGCAAA
>MRSU01006904.1:0-59575 GCA_008369845.1 Trichomonas gallinae
GGTACCATTATTTTGTAAACTAAAATTGAGAGATGACCGTCAGATTCACTTATGACCCTCAAATTCATATACGGTATTTCTTGAAAATTTGAGATTATGAAATTTTAATAAATATGCGTTTATATATAACAATAATAGTTAAATCTTAGTTTCCTTCTAACGTTGTAAGCATATCAGCTTCGATGAATTTGCTCTGTTTAATTCTAGCTTGAGGTGCATTTTCATCATTTTGCCTGTTATGCTTCTTGATGCCTTTATGTTTCTTCGGAGAATGATGAGGTTCGAGTGTGAATGTTCCTGTTTCATCAATTGTCATTGTCATGTAATCAAGATATTGATTAATCTTAGGATTGGAGATCTCCTTGACTCCCTGTATTGGATCTGGATCGTTTCCAAATTTGCCGCGATTTGTAACAACATGGTAATTTTCATTCATTGTTGTAAGTTCGTCGATTGTCTGGTCAGAGTTATAGAATGGATCTTGTTTATTAGGCTTAGGAACAAGATATCTGCTTGATATAACTTGTTTCTTCTTATTTAGCTCGCCTTCGTCATCATCTGATCTGAACAAGTCAAGACCATATTTCCTGACCTTGTTTTTCTTGCTTGGAACAAATTGTGGAATTGGAGCTTTCGGACTTTGTGGAGAAGACTCGCCGCTGTTTCCTTCAAGCCTGTCCATTACCTTCTTGTATGAGTTTAGAGCGTTAATATTCACCTTTCTGTGGCTCTTGTTACTTCCAGAAGAAGATTTTCCTGAGGATGAATTCTTTTGGGAGCTTGATGTACTACTCTTAATATTATCCTCTTTGTTGTCTTCTTCTGGTGGCTCGCTGATGTTTAGTGATGAATTAGAATCTTCCTGCGAATTTGATGATTTTTGCTCTAATTTTAATGAACTCTCATTCTCATTCGATTCAGAGTTGTGTGACGGTATCGATTCTTCATAATTATCAGATTTAATTGAAGTGGCTGATTTCTTCGAACGAATTGATTGTTCATTTGATTGACTATTCGTCATTTCTTCCTCTTCTTCGTGCACTGAAGTCGATATTTTTTCGCTGTTTGCAGAAATTGTTATTGCAACTTTAGAATATTCTGATTTTTCGTGGACGGACTGAGAGTTTACGTTTTCGCTATTGCTTTCTAATTGAATTTCGTAATTAGATTCTTCGTAACTCGCACTTGATTCCTCTTGAATCTTTTTTGTAATGGGCTTAACTATAGATTTCAATGATTCCTGCGAATTCTCTTTAACCGATCCATGGTCGCTGTAATAATTATCATCGTGGGAAGCTGAGTAATTCTGCTCTGTCATTTGGAAAATAAAAAAAAATGCTCGTAAATTTTTGAGAACAAAACAATTTAATTTTTGCGGTTTAAATTTGATATAGACCGCCCATGATGCTCTAGAAAATGATGCTAAAATCAAAGCCTTACATTTCCCCATAATAAATTTGTAAGGCCCTGCAATTTATTATCAAATATTATTATTTGTTTTTGAAATATGTTGCTTGTTATTAATTAAATTATAACGATTATATATTTATTTGTCATTCTGACAAAGTAAAGTATTATTAACTGAAAATAATAACCTTATTGAATAATAATTTCAAATATTACAAATTTCAAAAGCATTTGGCATATGAACAGAATATAGGTTATCAAACCAAAATAAGACGAAATAAGTTAATTTTCAATTAATTTGTCACTCTGGAGCTCTTATGAGCATTCCAATGGCAAATTGGATGGTAAACAATCTACGACCTACAGATGCTACCTTTAAGATTGTTCCGCGAATGAAATTACTTCATTTATCTTTTTCAAAAACAACTATCCCCTGTTTAAAATTAAAATCCCTGCTTATTGAATGTTTACAATAGCAAATTGGAGATAATTTGATAAATATAATATACACATTATCGAAATGCCAATGACATGAAAATCAGAAACAAGGAAGCAAATCAAAATTAATTACTTCATTGTTCTCCGATTTCCTCACATCTAGATAACCACATAAGTTCCAATATTTAGTTTCCATCATTGAAAATTTGGTATTGTTTCTAAACGCACTGAATATAACAAAAAAAAACTTTTGAATACTATTCAAAAAATTCAATGAATTCATTTAGACACTGTTTATTCTCATAAAAGAAAGATTATTAAGCGAAAAATTGAATGCGAATTGAAAATCCATTTTCATAGAGTTTTTGCGGTTACTACTTTTTACATTTTCACTCAAATATACAATGAACGAAACTGAGCTCGAATTTTTCTCTAATCAAGGAATATCTTATATGCAAACAATTGCTAGTGGAGGATATGGCGTAATCTTCCTTGTGCACAGCCAAAAATACAGTTCCAATTTCGCATTGAAAAAAATTCCCGATGAATATTTTAATGAAACCGAAGTTAAATGCCTCATAGCTATTGATAACCCACGAATTGTAAGATTATACCAGTATTACAAGTTTAACAATTTCGTATATTTATTAATGGAATTTTGCCCAACAGATTTAACGAAGCTGTTGAAGGTACATCCAAATATAGACAATGATGTTATATTTAAATACACCTATGACTGCATTCTTGCTGTCCACGCTTGCCACAAGAACAATATTGCTCATTGCGATATAAAGCCAAGCAATTTCCTTATTGACAAATATGGAAGAGTCAAAATCAGTGACTTTGGTCTCTCCCTTATTTACCAAGACTTAGATCCAAGGGTTGCCCAGAAATGGCAAGGAACAAAAGTATTCATGTGCCCTGAGATTCTACACAAGAGAGAATACAACCCAATGCTCGCTGATATATGGGCATTAGGATGCACCATATATTATATCATTACTGGATGCACGCCGTTTGATACAAGAGATACAAGAATTTTGCTCCACAGAATAGAAAACAAGCAATATGACCTTCAACTTATTAAAGACATCAGACTCAAGTATATAATCCAGAGGTGTCTTGAGCCAGAACCGGAAAAAAGAATAACAATTTTTGAATTGTTAAATCTTGAAGTATTTAAACAGTTTGGCTCATATACTCAAGAACAGTATACTAATCCCAATATCGTCAACACAAAAAGAGGCGATATTATCTTTAAACCTAAACTTTCTAACAGAAAGTCCATGTTCACAGTTCACACCAACTCCTGCTTGAAGGGATTCAATGGTATGAGAATTCAACTTGCAAACGCACCTTCAAAATCAATGGAACACATTTGATTTGCTGAATTAGTACTTTAATTGAGATTTTGTTTATTCGAAATAAATTGTTTGTAGTTTTATTAGCATTTAATCTTAATATCAAACTCATAATGGCAAAGATGAAAAAAATCAAAGTTTTAAAAACAAAATATTGCTATTTTTTCTAAAATGCAGATGATGTTGACTTCATTATTATTTATTCCAAAATCAACGGATTGAATGACGGACATGTTTTTGAATTCTTATCTCTTCAAAAAAATGTAACATACTTATAGTTCAGCCTAGTTATATGTTATCTATAGTGTTTACAGCGCGTTTAGTAACATATAATGCAATGATTATCCAAACAAAAGAATCAAAATATAGTTTATAATCGTAAAAAATGTTTTACTCTTCGAAATAATGTGTTAAATCTGTTTATTTGATGATTATCATATGTTTGGCTGTTTGATACAAATTTTTTTCAAGGACAGATAAACTAATTAGTTGAGCTAATATCCTATCGGTCTGTCTAATGAGAAAATTTCCAGGATAATAATAAAAACAAAGAAATATTTTTGAGAAAATTATTTGTAAACTAAATAAAAATGTCAAATCATTAATGATTTGAGACACGTAAAGTGTCAAAATGTCAAAAAGTTCTGAAATTATTAAAAATTATAAGATTTTCGATAAAATTAAATTTGTCGTAAGGGAACTTAGAAGGAACTGACCAAAATTCGATTTTTTTAAAATTTTTAAATCATATTTGAAATTTTGAATAAAACGTTGTGAATTCCAATTTTAATTTTATAATATTACTATAAGATATATTATAAGCAGTTTTTCTCATATCTATTTTTTCAATTATGCGAATAATATAGGGAAAAATTTTGAAAATTGTTATATAACCATAGGATATTAATACAATGTTAATTTCAAACAATTCGTTTTTTACTTTGAAATTTTAAATTAAAAAAGAAGATATTGTTGATATTGTCCATATGATTAATATTATTTTTAACAAGATTTTATGTAAGAAATTTTTTTTCTATTCATTTAGAAACAATGAACTTTGATGAAATCAAGTATTTCGAGTCTGTTGGTATTGCTATTATCAAACAGATAGGTTTCGGTGGATATGGAGTCGTTTTCTATGTCTATAGCAACCAGTATCAGAGTTATTTCGCACTCAAAAAGATTCCTGAAAAGTATTACAAAGAAGCAGAGGTCGAGTGCCTAAAGGTTATTGATGACCCAAGGAAAGTTAGCTTATACAAGGTCTACAAATTCAATATGTGCGTCTATCTACTCATGGAATATTGCCCTACCGACTTAACGCGAGTTTTGAAGGTAAAAGGTAAGATTTCCAATGATGTAATCACTAAATACATTAAAGAAATGATACTTTCAGTTAAAGCATGCCATGACAGAAATATAGCTCATTCCGATATAAAGCCAAGTAATTTCTTGATTGACCAATATGGAAGAATCAAAATCACAGACTTTGGTCTTTCAACAATCCACATTGATGCCCCGAAAAGCTCCTTATTTTTAGGTACAAAATTATTTATGGCTCCGGAGATTTTCACTCAGGCTGAGTATAACCCAATTATAGCTGATGTCTGGGCTATTGGAGTTTCCATCTTCTATATAGTTACCAAGAAATATCCATTTTTCAATGAAAATGACGTTCTTCTCGAATATCAGATCATCCACGGCAACTACTCCTATGAACAGATTCATGACCATGATTTACGTGATGTCATACAAAGATGTTTGACAGTAAATCCTTACAAGCGTGCAACGATCGACGAGCTGTTGCTTATGCCTTATTTCATGGAGCCTCAGCAGGTTTCTGAACTGAAGCCAATTCCTACGTCTAAATCTACGCTTAATGCTGGCAAGATATTCAAACCGTTCTCTAAGTTGCCCAAAGCTATATTCAGCGTGAAAGGTGGCTTATATCCAAATAACGCGCCAAGTTCAAGGTCTATTAGATTGAATTCCAGTATGCAGCGTCTTCCACTCGGTCTTATCACTCCAGAAGGTGATGATGAGTAATTTCAACGGTATATTATTGTTTTTAGCTGATTGTTTTAAATGTATTGTTTTTAGATATTTTATTTAACTCATTTACACCTCATAACTGGCATGAAATAGTCCAACACTTTCAATAAGAATTAGTTTTATTCATATCTTACCTCTTCAATCAAAGATATATAATTTGAAAATTTCAATTTCGCCATTGTTTCAATATGACTAACTAAGAATAGTTTTATAATGAGGAGAATTAGCTTATTCAATCATTAATTAAGGCTTAAAGAAAAAGAAAATGAAATTGAATATTTTACTGAAGAATTTCATCAGTAATCTATATTTATTTTGATATCTATAGGATGTATACTGAAAACACAATTTATAAATTGAATGTTTAGGTATATAAATGATCTAATTGAATATGAATAATTTTCTTGGTACTAATAAATAAAAACAACATGATTTAAACAGGCTTAATATTCAGGAACTTGAACAATTCTGACGTCTCTTTTGTCATTTCACCATTAAGAATATTATTTGATTTTGCAGAGTATTCTTTCGACCTCTGGCTGTCACTTTGAGATAATTCGGATTTTCTAGCTGAAGATTTCTTTTGGGAACTGGATGGAATCATTTGCGGTGAGTCAGGAATTCCATATTTTTGCGGAGTCGTAGTTTCTATGTTTTTAACTTGTGGGGATTGATATAATTTATCGTCCTTTTCCTTAGTAGTTATAGATTGCGGCATTTGGATGAAATCATCTTCAACATATCTTGATTTAGGCTGAATTTGTGGTTTTTGGGGACCATATGATTTAGTTGTTATCTTCTCTTCAACAAAACTTGGTTCTTCTGGTTCATCTAATAATCCTGAAAAATTCTGAGCGCTAACTTGCTCGAAACGCTTACTTTCTTTAGGTTCTGGCTTCGGTACCTCCTGCTCAACTAATATTTTTTGCGCAACTGGTCTCTGTGGAGAAATCTTTTTCGGCTCCGGTGATTGTTGAATTTCTAAGAATTGTGGCTGTGAAGCCTGTCTCTGAGATAATTTGTCCTTTCTCTGTCTGAAGAATTTGTTCGGTTGTTGAGTTATTGTATTTTGGACTGGAATTTCGGTTACTGCTTGTGGCGAATTAACTACATTCTTTTGCTTTTGAGATGCTAGCGATTTAACCATCGTAATAAGAGAATTGATCGAAGATTTAATATCATTAATTTCATTTTTCATTGAAGAGACTGTTTCAACGACTGATTTGACGTCTTCTTTTGTCTGCATGAGTTCCTTTCCTAATGTTTGAATGTCTTGGCGCATATCTGTTTTCGTTGATATTCTTCCAAAACATAAGGAAAGTGACTCGCTAGTGTCTTCCACCATTGCAGTGGCGTAAAACATTTTAGTCGAAGATTGTTGTTGTACGTGTAATTTGTAGATTTTATCCGTAATTGTTAAATAAATTGGAATTGTTGGGAAAGAAGCGGCCAGATTTGCAATTAAAGGCTGGATTGCGGTGTCATCTGGTGTGTTTACATTGAAAATCTGTGCATCGACCTGATTTTTCGAAACATTGAATTGTAATTTTGGTATTCCTGGTGTATAACGAATTGGCCTTGGTGCTGCCTCAACTTCTTCGAATGTAGTCTTAAATGTTGGAAATGGGAAGTAAAATCTGAAAATAGAAACGTTATTTTGAAAATAATGATAACAAACCATTTTGTAGATCGTTTTTTCCTCCGAGAACACGGTTTGTACTGTGTTCATAATCTGTTCATTCTCAAGGGTCGGATCAGAATCTGGTAAAACCTCAGGAAAACTTTCATAGCGAATTGATATTTGATTTTCTCCGCAGGTACTTGGATAAATTTCATCGCCACGATCATTTCCTTGAACTAATTGTGTGATCTTAATCAACGGGTTGCCTATTGGAGTATCGTAATAAATATCTCCAATCAAATATGCAATAATTCCTATTCCTTCCTCGACACCTGAAGAAATATTCGACTGTATTAATGTTTGGATCATTTCATTGGATATTGTAACAATTGGTATCAATCCTTCGCTCTTCATGATAATTTTTTTTAAACGATTGCTTAATTACTGACACATAAAATATTTTACATGTCAAAATTCGAATTGTTGATTTTTTGTTAGACTTATTCACTACGTAGTCTATATAATTCAAATTTCGAACTAAATTAATGATCTTTACCAAATTTAGATCAAACAAAAATTAATCAATATTGAAAGCTCATCCATAATCTAATTGACACATATACAAAAATATATAAAGCAGCATTTCATTTTAAGTCTTATTTCCAAATTTGAAATTTATTATATAACATAAAACTGTTTGAAATATATTTGCAAATTAAGTACTTGATGTATATATACTATACTTTTAATATGGGTTTATGTTGAACCTAAAATGAAAATATCTTGCTCATTGCAAAGGATATATCATGAAATTATAAAGACATAATGATCTAAAAGTCTATTATATAAATTATCTACAATGAGTGATTTGATTTAACTATTATACATGTAGTTATAAATGAAAAACGCAATCCAAGCTGATTAATACAAGGTGCTTATTTGATCAATATTATTCTGCACATATTTAGATCAATTATGTTGTGAATTCAGTTCTATTACAGCCTGCAGCTTCTAAAAATTGAAACATTGGTAATATTATGTTTTCTTGTTTTTGAGTTGGTTTCCTGATTAGTCATCAAATATTTGTGGATATATTTGCGTTTAGTTTCTTTTACATCATATTTTGATGTAAAAATTTCAAATCATGAAAATTATTAAGTTTTAATGTTACTAATATATATAGCATGCTTATGCCGATTGACTACAATAGTTGATTCTCATGTATGTGATTATAAAACTGTGCATATTGAAGAGTATAAAAATATTATAGATGCTAATCTGTATGCCATGATAACATATTTGACAAGTGAGTGGAATCGGCCAATGATATTTTCGAATAATTTGAAACATGTGTCATTTATTGAAAAAATCAAAAAGTAGTTCAAACGCATTAAGACAATCGTCGAAGTTTTCCAATTCAATGTTTAATTCAATATTTGATATTAACATGAGGTGAAGGCTTTTAATGTTTTTGTCAAACAGCCAACATATTCATCCAAACTTCGGATATAAAATCTGTCAAAAGGTCTGTCCATGAGTTTAACTGAATGAGTTTGTATATTCATTACTTTTGTAAAATTTCGCTAAAATTGAAAAGATATTTACATTGAAAAGATCAAATCGTATAAATTCTAAGCTACACATGATTTACATGCACACTGGAACAATAATGGAATTCCCAAACTTTCAAAATTATCTCTCAAATTTTAAGAATCGACGATTATAGTAGAATTTTACGTTTTTGGTGTTTTCTACTGTCATGCATAGTGTTAATATATAGTAAAATCAGGAGAAAAATTTTCAATATCGATTCGTCTCCCGATGATATGGCTGTTCGATTAAAATAGCCAAAGTGTCGAAATGTTTGCTCAAACATTCACAAAGTTTTCTGTTGGAGCGTAAATTCATTTTCAAAGCCATACATAGAAATTTTCTATGTGAAGTAAAAATAACTTTATCATCAATCTTCATCGTTGTAATATGCTCATGTGGAAACTACAAATTTTCAAAAGTCTGGACATTACTTTTCAAAATCTAAAAAAAAAATAAATGCAAGAAGATTGCGATTTCCTGAAGACAAAAGGTATTGATATTATCAAAGTTATTGGCATCAGCATTACAGGCACGGTTTACTACGTCTATTCGACAAAATATAAATCGTATTTAGCGCTAAGAAAGTCAAATATTAAATACGCGAATCCAGATGAAGAAATGATCGTTAACTCGTTAAATAAAGACCGTGTTGTTAATATAATGGAGCGATTTCAAGAAGACGAATACATTTATACGCTAATGGAATATTGTCCAATTGATATGGCTCGTATTTCATCCCACAAGCAGAAAATGACAGATGAAAAGCTATTTAGTCATATAAAGTCGATTCTTCTAGCCGTTAAAAATTGCCACGATAATGGAATCGTCCACGGAAAATTAAAGCCAAGCCACTTTCTTATTGACAATCAAGGTGATATAAGGTTATGCAATTTTGAGCTTGCAAGAGTTGTTGATCATCAAAATCATTCTATTAACAGTAACATGGGGTCGGTTTACTTTATGGCTCCTGAAGTCATAAAGAACAAGCCCTATGATCCATTTGCTGCAGATATCTGGGCACTCGGGGTAACCCTTTTTTATATCGTTACAAGAACTTATCCGTTTTATGGTGATAATAAAGCTGTAGTCCAATACAGCATTCTCCATGGAATATATAATCACAAACTCATCACAGATATTTTATTGCGAGATTTAATTGCGCAATGTCTCGAAGTACACCCATTGAAAAGGGCTACAGTCAATGACTTGTTGTTGATGCCATATTTCAACCAAAAAGCTCTTCAAAATAGTAGATTCAATAGAAGGCATTCGATGTTTATTCAAGAGTATCAGCCGCCTGTGACTGATCCATCAAGGCTAGGATTAACTAAGTCAATATTCTCTGTTCAAGCTGGTCTATACAAGCAAACACATTTTCCAAAGCGTATTTGCCTTTACAGCACGGACTCCAGATCCACGGAAACTCTAGCAATCAATTAATCTTATTTGTTTATCTTGTTCTTTGATTGTTTGTAAAAATCATGAATAAAATTACAGAATTTTGTGTTTTTCAAGACCACTATGTCTCATTTATGTTAAATATCCAACAACCATTCTTATAATGGTTGATTTTATTAAAAAATAATAAAAAACAAACAATTTAGTAGCTACTATCTGAGTAACCCAGATCAGCAGTTTCATCATCATCGTCATCATCATCTGTTTCTTCTCCGTCATCGTTACCCAGTTCCATGAAGTATTCTTGATTATCTTCAGTGTCTTCTTCGTGTGCATCTCCATGCATATTTGGTCTTTCCATATCATCTGGCGAATGAACTTCCGAGACCTTAAGAAGGTTTGGAATTGCATTAAAACATGGACAATAATAAAATTCAAGGACGGATGCGGAACTTTTTGGTTGCATCTTAAATGTCTTTCGATCTTCTATATATGCGATATAATTTTGATGAGATTGACCGATAATATATCTATTATCAAACTTCCATTGTTGATTCGGCTGCCCGTGATGAAGATGAGTATATACGGTTGAGCATCCATTCTCATCATTTGACATATCATCTAAAACTTGATTAGATTCTGCGCAAGAAAAAAATGCATTCTTAAATGATGGCATATAGTACCAATACTGTCGAGGGTCTGAACCAAACTTGAACGGTTTCTTTTTAATTGGTCTTCCTTGCTCATTTAGATGAGCTGTTGTGTCAAGTGTAATTGCATACTCCTGTGCAGCCTCTGAAAACAAAATAGCCACTGGTACAAAGTATGGCGGCACATTTAATGCGTAGTCTGATATGTCAATTGTAATAGTATTGAGAAAACAAGCTTCTGGAATTTGTTGAACGAGAACAAACGATTGATTTGTCTCTGAAAGAATAACAGTCTTTCTAAGACTAGAATTACGTAATGTGCTGTCTAAATAGAACTGAGTTGACACGTCACCCGCTTGATTCGTTAATATTTGCAAACCAAGCGTTGACGTTAAATTACCTGGATTATCATCTGCCAAAACTAACTGTGGGTACTTAAGATTTCTAATTAATAATATATCTGGGCAGCAATAGTAAATCCAAATTTGTGATGTATCTTCTTTGTCTTCATCTTTAGCTACGATTTCGAATTCTTTTTCTGTATCAGGTTTCTTTTGGACGGCTACAACTTTTTCTACACCATTTCTAATGAACTTCAGTATGAATGAATTTATCGAGCCTTGTTCAGTCATAATTTTTGACTAACTGACAAATAAACAATATTATTTTGTCAGATATTGATTTTACATGGCAAATAATTAAAGTTGTTCATTCGTTATTATGTATGAGTTTTGTTACAACTTGTAGGGAAGCAGATAATAGTCTATTATGTCCGAAACTGCTTAATCGGCTTCGCCGGAATTAGAAGTGAAAGATTTGTAAAATTGAGATTTAATTATAAGAAATTTTGCGTTTTATGTCTTTTTTGAACGGATTATTGTCCATAGAGTCACTTTTCGCTGCTTTAAGAGTCAATTGTTTCGATAAAAGAAAATTTTATTAAAATTGAATGGATTAACTCCCCATATTTTGTAATTTAAATAAATTACGTATTTGTAGATGGCGTAATGTGAGTATGCTTAATAAGGGAATTGTAAATCTCTGAATGGGAAAGGAGAAAATTATATATTCTATTATAAATATAAATTAAAATTACATCATCTTTTTTTTTTTTTTTTGAATGTAATATATTTTCAATTTTATTGAAAACTGTTCAATATTTGCTATATAATCGTTTTGATGCAATATGTTTGATCATTTTCATCGTTTTATTTAATAGCGTATCAAATTTTTGTAAATTCTTAATCTTGAACTAAACAAATAAATTTAAATAATATACTAATAGTGATATTGTTTAACGTGTTTATTTTGATGCTATTCAAATTTAAATATTTGGTTATTTTATGGAGATATATAACTATCATCGAAATCAATTTTAATAATCTTCTCAAAAAAATTCAAAACTATTTTTTATATAATTCATTTTGAGTAATTAGAAGCGATATATGAATCAGGTTTTTCATTAATAAATTGAATATTTGATGCATCTCTTTTGAAATTAGCTTCTGTACAAGATATTAAATATATATTTTGATTAAAAATAAAATCAGTCTCAAAAGTTTTTTTCAAGACTTTTGTAAGCCTCTCAATTTAAAATGTCATAAATTTGTGTAAAATTCTTATATATGTTCATCATAGATCATTTTTAGATGATCAAATATTTCAAAAACGTATTTTTATAGTTGCTCAAATTTTGAAAATCATTGAATATTTTTTTGAAAATTGACAAACGTTTTTTTGGAAAAATATGCAACCTGATGAACATCAGTTCTTGAAAAGTAATGGCATTTCCATCATCAGGCCGATTGCTAAGGGCAGTTATGGCGTTGTGTATTATGTTTATCACGAAGATTATAAATCAAATTTTGCTCTCAAGAAAATACCACAAAAACTCTTTAATCAAGCAGAGGTAGATATACTTATAGCATTCGATAATCCTCATAAAGTCAACTTATATCACTATTACCTTTATGAAAACTCGATATATTTATTAATGGAATATTGTCCAGGTGATCTTACTGTTATATTCAAGCCAAAAGTTAGGATTCCACATGATTTATTCGTCCGATATATACGAGATGTCGTTCTTGCAGTTAAATGTTGTCACGATCAGAATATCGCGCATTGTGATATTAAACCATCCAATTTCTTGGTAGATCAGTATGGTAGAGTTAAAATTACGGATTTTGGTCTCTCAGGAAAGTACAATGAGAACGAAAAAAGCGATGTTTTTCTTGGAACTAAACTTTTCATGTCTCCTGAGATATTAAATCATCGAACATACAACCCAATGGCCGCTGACATATGGGCACTCGGAGTAACCTTGTATTATTTAGCAACGAGAACATTTCCTTTTGAATCAGATTACGAAGAGTTGTTTAGGCATAATATAGAAAATAGTATTTATAAATCTGATCTCATTGATGATGCCCTACTTAGAGATGTCATTGCCAGATGCTTAGATCCTAATCCTTTACAGCGACCTTCAACTGATATTTTGTTGAAAATGCCATTCTTCGAGCAACACCATCCGAAGCCGTATTACATTCCACCCACAAAATCTATGACGAACGGAATCTTCTCAAATGGCGCAATTTTGCAAAGAGAAAAACAACCAAAAATTCTTCAGCCAAAAGTATGCACAAAATCTCTTTCGGGCATGATGAACAGGCATATTTTATTGCCAAGGGTCAAACTTATTCAAACAAATCGAGTTTGATTTTTTTAATTTATCTTTTTTTCTTTTGTTTTCTATAAATTTTTCATGTATAGAGCGTATATTTATCGCTGTTTGCTTTGTTTGGACAGACTTTACAAGTTACATCACGAATTTTTTAAAGCATGAAAGGAATTTGAAACCTCAATGAGAATATCCTAAATAAAACAAATCAGACTTATAAATTCCGAAAATCTCATTTTGAAAAAATTTATCAAATCAAATTATTAAAAAATGATTAAACAAATAGTGCAGTATTAAAAATACTGTTCACTGATTTATTGGAAAGAAATAATTTCAATTTAAATTGTTTGATTATCTATGGAAAAAAAGCCAATTTTTTAATAAAATTATAGTTAAACAAATATTTTAATAAAACCATGGCATGGTGCTGATATATCAATATGCCTTAAATTCTTTATTTTCAGAAGATAAATGGAAAATCTCATTCAATATTTGAAAGAATAAAATCTGGGAAAATTCGAACGCAAACATTATCATTATGTAGTTTATCAAAAATCCAGCAGAATATTATAGAAATCAGTGGATTTGTGATTGAATACTTATGAAAAGTCATCTCTCTCAAATAAATTCAATGTCTTCAAAAAATAACTTTGGAATATGATTTATAAATGATTATGCATATTTACAAAATGAAAAAAAAAATGTGATAGGCGAAAGTCTTATTCATCATCACGTATTTAACAAAGATATTAAATAAAATCAAATGAAAGTATTCAATTTTTGATGTATATTGAAATATTGAATAGTCTCACAAAATAATTGGCCGGCTTCTGAATGTTCAATAACCTGAAAAAAAATAGGGAAATAATTATTTTAACCTAATGAATCCAGGCGAGCTTGAGTTCTTGCACAAGCAGGGAATTGAAGTCCTGAGTGAATTGGCGCAGGGTGGATATGGAACGATTTACATGGTGTACATTGAGCAATACAAACAAGAATTTGCGCTGAAGAAAGTCCCGAAGTCTGTCTTCAACAGGAACGAATTAGAATGCATGAAGATGATCGACAACCCGAGAATTGTCCGTCTTTACAGCTTCTACGAATTCGAGCAAAATATTTACTTTTTGATGGAGTATTGCCCTGATAACTTGAACCACTATATACAAACAAACAAGATGATCAGCCAGGATGATGTTAGAAGGTTCGTATTCGACGTTATATATGCAGTCAAAGCTTGCCACGATCTTCGCATCGCACACAGTGATATCAAGCCGAGCAACTTCCTAATCGACAAGTATGGCCGCCTGAAGATCTCTGACTTCGGTTTGTCTGCTGTTTACACAGAAAAACCGACATCTTTTGAATTTAAGGGAACAAGGTGTTTCATGGCCCCGGAGATGTTCATAGACAATGAATATAACCCTATGTGTGCTGATATTTGGGCTGTTGGCGTCACATTGTACTTTATCGTCACACATTGCTTACCGTTCTTCTCCAAAGACATAGCGATTCTAATGAGGAAAGTTAAGCATGGTCAGTTCATGGATGGCCTAATACAGGATGAAGAACTCAGACGCTTGGTCAAAAGCTGTTTGACGGTTAATCCAGAGGAAAGGTCAACGATTAATGAGCTGATTACAATGCCATATATCACTACCTACTTCCAGAATCTCCATTCCCTCACCACCATCAAGAAGAAATTAGGATGCAGCTACAAGCATCTGATTATCAGACCTGACACAAAGAGAAGAATCTCATTCGAATCGAAACTCAATATATGCCTGGAGAACTCCTTAAATTCCATGGTATATTGATTCATTGTCCTGAGAATTAAATCATAATTTTTTGTTTGTATATTAAAACTATCGTTTTTAAAACCTACTTTATTTCAATATACTTGGTTGCCTGCCACTAGAACATAATATTTTGAAAATAATATAAACAAAAATAAATCTTGTGATATTCACTTTTATAATAAGTGAGTGTTGATCTTATCTTATAGAAATTACAATTGTGTTAAGCAAAATAGTTGAAATTGAAATTTGATGAAATAAAATTCTTTTTAATGATTGCATAAGTTTGATGTGGAGAAAGCTAAATCAAGATTAGGGTGAGCTAATTTATACATATATATAGTTTATTCTAATTGCTAAATAGTCATCAATTTTTCAGAAAATGTGAAGTTAACAGATTCATGATTCCTCTGAATTATACCATCCCTACAATGTGTATATACTACTCTATAAATATGGAGTTTCAATTTTAAGGTTTTTAGTTCTCACCATTCTTTTTATTGAATGCTTATTGCAATGACACAGAGGTGTGTTCCTTTTATCAAACTAGTATAATCGAGGGTTAGTTCTTCTCCAGTCAATATTGCCCTGTTTGCAAAATATACAATCCTATAATCGTAAAAATGCGAAGTCATAAAAATCGCTCTGTAGGTCCGCTGCCTTAAATTTAAATCCAAGCATGCGGAATTGACGAACCTGGTAAAATTTCTTTTTTTTTTCAGCTGAAATCTATATCACCATTTTTGAGAGCAAAAGTACATCTATCTATAAACTCATTTTTTTTTACACTATTTTCACTAATGAACGGTGTTATGTACTTTCCTGCGCTATGACTCCCCAGCCTTTATCAGGGAAATAGTTGAGTGCGAGTTTTGAATCAACTCTTTTCGATGTTTTGTGTCTGTGCATTCAAAAATCCATACATTCGAAAAATCCATCGCATATTTAGTTGTCAAGCTTTCGAATGGAATCTCTTTTGTATCTTTATCAGGTCAGACATAATATGTCTCATGATGGGATTTCTTTGGGTCATTTTCGCTTTCAGAGCCAATTAATGGATCATATGCGTTTTTAAAGCCATCTTTTGGGTCTGGACATATTCCATGATCTACTTTTGCAGGATCATTCAGTTGTTCAATTTGACTTCCTAACCAAGCACTTATTAAAACATGTCTGATTTGTGAAATCGTTTGTTCACTTTGATCGTTGACTGTTTTAAGCTTATTAGCAATAAATTTACAATAATCTCCATCAAAATCATACTCACCAACATCTTGTTTGGCTGGAAGTGGAGGAGGAATCAAAGAGTGTTCATAATTGACCAATGGAATCACAACTTAACAAGAATCGGGTGTTTTCCTTCGACAAGAGTAGCGATATTTTCTGGGTGCTCCTGAGCATCCATAACCTTCTCGTATTCACCACAATTGAATTCTATTGATATCTGCTGCTTGATTTTCTTTGTTTCATCAAGAGGAACTTTGTCACGAGATTGATTTGACAATAATGCAATATATGAGCTTCAATTAATTGAATAGCTTAACAATAAAAATGATTCATAATTCATTGAATTGGATTGGAATTCCATAAAATACTATTTTCTCTGTTAATATTCATCATTTTCACTTAATTTGATTTTTCAAATTTATATCTTCTAAGTGAACAACATTATATAGCGTAAATGTTGATTTTATCGCATAAAAATTACAACTACGCTAAGCAAAACAGTTGAAATTGAGATTTGATATATTTTATTGAATAACAATGAAATAGTAGATTTCAATGCAGTGGTCGCATAAGTAGGTAACAAGAAATCTAAATCAAGATTTCCAATGGTCAGAAAAACAGTGATTGAATCCCGATAAGAACAAAAAATGTTTTTTGTATCTTTATCAATGCTTAAAATTGTTTATTTGCCTGCGCTCAAACTATAGCAGATAGAAATATTCGATAAATAATCAAAGTCTTTGGATTTCAATTGATCAAAAGAGGATATGATACCAATGGGCCTGGGAAAACAATGCATACAGCTAATATAATGATGTTTTTCAAGTAATAATGCTCAAATGAAAGAATACGGAAAAACAGTGAAAATTAATGCTTAAAATTGGCTGATCTTGATAATTTGAGATGATCTTCTGTATCTTATTAGTTATCGCTAATCAAATATATCGCTTATGCATTGATGCCATTTTATAATGAATATTTTAAAATTCAGCTAAACAATGTTATAGGAAGAGATTTTTGTTGCATTTTTTTCTCTCAAAGAAAGAAGAAAACGTGACAAATATTTATGGATTGAATAAAATTTTTTCGTCGGCAAAAAATATTCCAATTGATTTGTTTATGCTATAATGACCGATATTTTTTCATTCATCTTTACTTTTGTGAAAGTTAAGAAAATTAAAATTCGAAATAATACTGTGATAAATGACTGTATTATTTGGTTTGGTTTACTCCTTTTTCAATTATTGGCAAAACTCACAAAAATTCAGTTGCGTTATTTTGGCCATAATATAATTATTATCACGATGCCAACCAATTTTAATATAACTTTTGATAATGATTGAAAATGAAAAATCGTTAAATATGCTCTATAATAGTCTGTTTGTTGTTTTACAAATAGTTTTCAATCAAACATTTGTGAAGGTAGTAAATTATTTCAAAAAGAGGTATCAAATTAAAATGTTACCTGAGCATAAAGCGTTTTTCGAAGAGCAAGGCTTATTTTTCCAGAAGCGATTGGGCTCTGGTGGATATGGTACAGTGGATCTTGTCTTTAGTCAGCAATATAATGAATGTTTCGCATTAAAAAGAATTTCTTCTGAAACTTTTAATGATGCAGAACTTCAATGCCTGAAAACTGTAGATGATCCGAGAATAGTTAACCTGTATAATTGCTATAAGATTGACGAACAAGTTTACTTATTAATGGAATATTGTCCAAATGACTTAGAAAAACTCGTGGCAAAAGAAAAATTGGATCAAGCTACAATAAACCGATACGTACTAGATGTTTGTATGTGTATTAAAGCATGTCATGACCGTAACATTGCACATTCAGATATCAAACCAGCGAATTTCTTGGTTGACAGATGGGGAAGAATCAAAATTAGCGATTTTGGGCTCTCCTCCATGCATCAATCCAGATCAAAATGCTATAAAGGAACAAAGATGTTCATGTCGCCAGAAATTTATTTGCAGCATGAGTTCAACCCAATGAAGGCAGATATTTGGGCCCTTGGTGTGACACTTTACTTTGTGGCTACAAGATTTTATCCATTCTATCACAAAGATCCAACAATAATAATGCAAAAGATTATGAACTTGAAATATTGTGAAGATGTTGTAGAGGATCCATTGCTGAGACATGTCATTTCCAAATGCTTGAATCCGAATCCACGTCATCGTCCAACAATTGATGAGGTTTTAGAGCTTCCATTTTTCAATAAAGACGCTGATCCATTATCATGTCCTGTAATTATAGGGCAAAGAAATGCATCTGTTTTAGTTCGTCCTAAGATTGTTCAAAAGAGCATGGTTTTGAAGCCTTTGCCAGTTAATAAGTCTTCTATAAATGGTAGGAGAGGTTCTTGTACTGGTAGACAACTCAATAGATTGAAAGTCATCAAAATTAATTAGTTTTGTAAATTATTTGTTTATTTTTTTATGAAATATCATTCTTTTTAGAGTATACTCACTCCACATATTTGAGTTTAACTACCACAAAGCTATGCATCAAAATTTTAATTTTATCATATTCGAATGTTCATTAATGTGTCATTTCTATATAATCATTATGTTCTAATATGACTTTTTTAAAGTATTAGATTCTCAAACATATATGTTATCATAATAAAAAAAATTCACAATATATCAGATTATTTATAATGCCAAGAAAAATTCTTCATACATGGATAATATATTATAATGATGATTTAAAATATATTTATATTATGATTTTGATCAGATATCTTACAGGAAAAAAGATATTTACGATTTTTCAAATTTCACTTATTCAAGTCCTAAAAAACATTTCGTATCTACCGAAATTGACCAAACGCATGCGTCGCTTTATGGATTGACTGATTCATGAGGCCAAGAACAATGTTTGGAAAAGACAACAAGTTGTTTTGAATATAAAACTTCGGTTAAATTGATAAAATGAAATAAGGAACAACTTTTGACAAATAAATAAGTGTCCGTCAAATTAATATCATCTGGCAACAATCTTGTTCCTGATAGATTCCATCGTTTTGGAGTGTATGGAATGCAATAAACAAAGAAATTGAATTATTCAAGAATCGGAGTCTTGACAAGACACCCCAAAATCATGTTTATTAAAGGTTTTAGCTTGTATACATTCTAAATCTCAATTTTAGCGCAAAATTATAAAAAACAATTTTTGGATCAGATAAAAATATAAATACGATTATAATCACTTGTGAATTCGGGTGAACCTAGGTGTGTACACAACTATATGTGAAATAAAGCATTGAGTTATAATAAATTGAAAATTGAAAAAGAAAATATGAATGATATGAATCGAAATATAGATGTTTATAAGCTGATCATCTGCATTATTACATGATAGAAATGTGATGCTGTGCATTACTTTTATGCAAGCCAATTGAAAAAATAAAATGTTATCTTAGTCGCAAAATAACCGGCTGAAACTCCATTACTAGTCTATTAATAAACAAATCTTTAAGTAAGATCATGCGATAAAACAAATCAATTCTCAAAATTTTGGTTGAACTACTATATTGCATAAAAATGATGTTTGTTCATCTCCTTGTCTATAATAAATGGTAATTACCATATGTTATGTCACTAATTTTGAACGATGAAACAAATCTGAAATTGAAAACATTATCTATAGCACCTATGTGTTTATTGCTGATCACCACAGAACAATTTTATACCATAAAATGAGTTCAACAATATGCAATTGTTAAAAGTCGATGCTATCCCTCTTAAAAAATAATTTTTCAAATTAAATGCCTCGAAAACTGCTTGATAACATCAATGAATGCAAATATCAAAAGTAAAATCAACAATTACTCAAAAAACTTATTCGATCAAAAAAACATTATTCAAAAAACTAACTCTTTTTTAAAATACTATCTATACATATAACAGATACCAAAAATCCTAATTTTGGAATTTTAAAATATTGAAAGGGATAACATTGAAAGGTGTTAAAAATCAAAAACATTTTATTGGTAATTTGGTTTATTAGATGTTTTGCAGTAGTTTATTTTGCGTTGTGGCCAGATTCACTCACAAATAATGGCTAAACAATTGAGGGGAATTGAGTGGCTGTTCTCAAAAAGAATTTCTTAAAATCACTTTTTTTCTTTTCCTCGAAGTAATTATTATTGGAAAATGGGTTCTGGCCCAAGCATCAATCAGTCCGAATACAGCAAAATTATATCAGAAGAAATACCAAACTACGATGATTATCCCAGGAGAACCGAAAACGATTTAGGTTGGAACGCAGTATGGTCTGTCAGGCCTTTTAACTCTGTATCACCGATCGCAAGGACAGCATATATATCAGCATATGATTCGCAAAACGATTTGGCCTATATTGGCTACGGTGTAACAGAATCTAAGCAGCATCTCATTGATTTGTGGAAATTAGACCTCAAGACAAACTGCTGGACAGAGATACACCTTGAAAACAACAAAGTAAAGCCAAGAGGTGGCGCAAGAGCCGTTTTAGTCGGAAATTATCTTTGGGTTTACGGAGGTTACTACAACAAACAGTACCTTCAAGACTTGCACCTCATCAACGTACAGACCGGCGAGGTAATACACCCTAAAACATACGGCCAAGGTCCAATGGCGTGCAGCGGCCATTCTATGAATTATGTTAATGGCAAGATCATCATTTACGGAGGTTACAACAACGGATCCCTCAACCAGTGCTTTATGCTGGACCTCCATACTATGAATTGGAAGGCCATCGAGACGAAATACGGAAAGTATTCTCACGCGGCAACTGTTTTCAATAATACAGTCTACACTTTCGGAGGATCAAAGAACAGCGGAATGATCGCTATTGATCCTACCTACGAAGATGTTCGGGAATTGCCTTCAGAAGGAGATGCACCAGCAAACTTCATGACAAGAATCTCAATGGTTACCGTAGGCCAACATATCGTTCAGATAGGCGGCAGCTCGAGAAATGGTCAGCAATTTGCCCCTGTTAAAGTTTACGATACACATACACACAATTGGTTCACATTACCGATCTCACCGGATAACAATACAACGCTAGTAAGTGATGGTGAAATCGATAGTGAAGGAAACTTCAACTTACCAGTCTGTTTCGATGTCACAGTTTTCTACAGAGAAAAACAAAGGGAAATCGTTGCTTTCCAAGGCAAGCCAATTGTTAATCCACCATATCTGTCAGTGTTAAAGTTGCCAGACACACTCTGCGAGCTCAATCTCAAGAATGATATGATTTCGATGCTCGACACCAACTAATTCTTTTGTTTGTAATAGAATGAATAAATATGTTTCTCATATCTTAGTTAGTTTTAACCGTCAATACTCTTTGAACACACATTAAATCTAAAAATTCAAAATCAAATTCCAGCAAATAATAATATTTCACAGAAATTTTCTCAATAAAAAAGGTTGTAGATACCTCATATTAGATATTATTGATATAAAAATATATTTTTGTTTGTAAATATTCTTTACATGGCAAATTCAAAATTCTCTTTTAGGAAAGATATCATAACTTTGAACTACAGATTTATCACATTAATGGATTCTATTATATAAAAAAACCATCAGCATAATGTATTAATTCGCACATATTCAATCACAATTTTAAAGTCATCTAGACCTAAAATTAATGCTGTTTATCCATCTCATCCAAGAGCTCTCAAAGGACAGAGGATTATTATCTTTGGAGATGGCATAGATAAAGATTCAGATTCAACAGTCATAGTTATGGGAGTTATCAGAAGTGAGCTATTGCTGAAGTTTTGATATTGCAAATATTAATGAAGAGAAGGCTTCAAAAACCTTAAAATTGAAGATCCATATTTATACGATAATATATAAACATCGCATGGATACTATATTTAAGAGGGATCGTGAAAGTATTGGTATTATATAGAAATATGGTTGGGGCGAAAAAAAAAACTTAAAATTGAAGCGCTATATTTATATAGTAATATATATACATCATATAGATGCTATATTTAAGAAAGTGAAAATATTGCATAAAAAAATTAAATTGATTTTTGCCAAATAAAGTGATTTACGTGACAGTTTCTGACAAAATCTATTTTACAATGAGCCTCTACTCTGGGGAGGTGAATTCTTTTATTGAAGTGTTAGAGAAATATCCAGAGGCAGCGTCATTATTCAACAAATATCCCAAAAAGGATCTGTTTTCTCTAAATTGGAAGCAAACTAAGCAAATTTTAGATTCGCTTAAGCCAATTCCTAAGTGTTTGCTTGAAATAATTCCAGAACTCGGGATGTGTTTCCTCGCTAAATACATGATGGTTACTTTTTACTCCTTCTTTCCTGAAGAATTACTACAATCTTATCTTTTATTGATTGATAAACTACCTACACAGGATTTGGACCTAGTTATACACTTAATAGTGTCTAGGCTATCAGTTCCTCAAAGAAAAGCTGCGATATTTAAACTTCCTGATTGCGGCGCAACATTTCACTTCTTAGGATCAATAATTGACAACGAGGAACTATTTATTACTGTATTCCAAAGGATATTTTCGTCTCTAAATCTTGTGCCATCAAACTTACAGCCTTTATTAATTTCTTTATTACGAAAATCAATCGAATCTGGCGTAGCTAGGCAGTTTATTACAGATATAATCGAAATGGCTATACACTGCAAACCAGTTTTTGTTGCTAAACGCTTAAGAAATTGGATGCAAAAAGAATACCAGTCAAGCTCTGTGCTAGACATTGTTTTAACAGCAATTTGCGACTTCTATCCATCATCATTAATAAAAACCGACTCAAAAGCACTACAAAACGCATTACAACAGGTTTTCAAGTCAAAAGATGTGCCTTTCTCTGCACTTAAACTAGTATTATTAACAGATTCGCAAATATTACTAACATTTCAGCAAATTTATTCATTCTACACGCAAGGCTCTGCATTTCTTTTCGAATACATTTTAAGATTAAGCGAAACAGACTCTTTAAACACTTGGAAATTGATTTTATCGAAAATTGCACAAATGGAGGTTAACATGCAAACAAGAGAATTCATTATTTCTTGTTATGAAAACTATTTAATCGCATGTCATTCAAATGCCATTTATACAACAGCAATACAATCATCTGGAACCATAGAATGGTTTGCTAGCTTCACAAAGACAATGACTGACTCTATTTATCACATTGCGATTTTTTCGCTGTTTATTCTCTTCTTCAGGTCATTCGCTGAAATGGCGAAGCAAATTTCTTCTTTCCCCGATTTTCAACAAGATTTCGAAAATGCAATAAATAAATCAAGAGAAAAACAGCTTTTTTATGAAGCAGTATTCTGGCTTTTGGATAGCTCTCGCGAATGTCCATTTGACAAAGTCGTTAATTTCCAAGAAATCATGAAAATAAAATTTCCAGCTCCTTCATCTCCTTTTGTTTTCGAAGTTGTTCCGATAATTTTGAACACACTCCTCAAAATAGCCATAGCTGACTCGACTCCGAAAGATTTGCCGAAATCTCCAACTCCCAGAAGAATGTCTTACGAATTGGAAAGAACTCATTCGCAGGTTAAGCTGCTATTAGATGATACAAACGATGGAAACGTCACGGAATTCAATGAATCAGACGATGAAGCGAATTTATCAATTATTTGCCCAGTTGAGCTAGAAAATACGATAAAAATCAAGCCATTGTTAACAATGTTCCTAACTAATATGATTCCTATGTATGAGGTTGACTCATTATCATTTTTGATTCATTCTTTATCTTCATCTCAGTGTTTGTTGCCTATTGTTCCATTTGCTGAGAAGAATGATTTATGTTTTAGATTTTTAACCCGAGCTTTAGCATTATCTTGCCCATTCCACGTTTTTGCGACATTTTATGAAAAAATTAGCCACGATTTCAAGAAAACACTTGATTTCTTAGCTGGTCTCGCTGAATATAGCCAGCTGGTGACTGATTTTCTCTATATTACGTCTCCAATTCCATTATCTACAACAATTCAGTGCAGCACTTTAATATTATGGGTCAGACCGCTTATTGACTCAAATATTTTAACGATTCAGACTAAATTCGGCGACTTAATGATAAACATGTCACCGACAGAGATAAAATTCCCAATAAATGGAAGTAAAATGAATTTGCCTCCAAAAATCGGCGGCTGGATTATGTTATCCATTATTTTCTCCGGTAATATTATACACATAACCGCCAATTCCATGCCAATCAAGCTAACTTATGGAAGCGACGTCGGAATGATACAAAATTTCACAATTGGCTCAGCAACTGCACATTTCGACCTGCAAAGCGTCAGGGTGTTCAAAGTAGCACTGTCAGAAGATGATCTCATGCATATTTTCGCTCTAGGACCAAACTACATGGAATTTGTAAATCATAATCTAAATCAGATGGATTCTCAGCAGATCCCAGCATTCTACACGAATACAGGATACGTGTCATCACATTATTTGCCGTTTATCAGCTCATTTGTTGGTAAAAATCTAGAAAATAATGTTATGTCGTTGCTAGAATTGAGTTTATCACCTCCCTACAAGATGGTGAGACACTTAGCGAGAGGCCCGCAAAAGGCAGCAATGGCAATAACAGTAGATAGGAGGAGATCTTACAGTTTCATGAATTCTCTTCATTGTCACGGCGGTCTTCACTTATTGCTGCATTTCACTGGCGAAGTTATCCTCAAAAAGCCGGAATTATCGGCATATTTGTGGAAGCTTTTATCGAGATTATTCAATACTTACCCAGACGTTCACAGATTCTTCGAAGAGAAGCATGCATATTCACTGGTTGGCCACCTTCTGTGGTCAGGGACAATAAAATTGGATGAATGCATGGAAATTTGTCTGAAAAATTTCGACGGAAAGTTCCACATCACGAATCCATTCGTTCTCAAAGAGTGGGTACTGGAGGGCTTGATTTTCCACAGCGAAAGCACTCAAGCAATAGAAAATTTAATAAATTCGCTCGTAAATCCACGAAACTTCGCGATAATCAAATCAGCCAAGACGTTTTCGAAACTGATCAACCTACTGTGCTCAAGTTGCAGACATTCTGAGAATTTCTTGAGATTAATCACAACTTTCGCTGTAAAACTAACTGAACCGTCTACAGCGCAAGAAAACGCGCAGCTTGTTTTCGACAGGTTAGTTTTGTATCATTTTAAGTTCGATAAAGAAGATTATTCGAGTAATAAATCAGAATTGCTGAAATTCAGGTCTACTGATAGAATCCACAAGCAGTCGTCAACAGAAATACAGCCTATAACTTCCATAGCTTTAATCAACGTTTTGAGTCAGATTTTAACGCAATTCAATGATGTTAAGGTAGATCTTGAATTGCTGCTGCCAGCTGTCGTCACATCAGTGCCAATTGTTCAGACTTCGCTGGTTATTGCGTTAATTAGACATCTTTCTGCTAATTATCTTCAATTATTGGGTTATATACTGAAAATACTGCCTTACATTGATGGAATCGATATGGCTATCTTTGATTTCCTTAATTCAACACCAGAAGCTAATTTTGTTCAACTAACAACTTGTTTCTTCGCGATTGTTTGTCACAAAGAGTCCTGTGAGTATTTAGACGAACTCTGCGGCTTTGCAACTGAAAAAACAGCAGCAACACAAGATATAATTGTCATTGCAATGAATCAAATTTTAGATGTCATCAGATTCACCGAGACAACCGATGAAATGCCACTGTTTGACAATGCTCCTGCAACAACAATGATGTATATGTCGTTATTACTTGATTACGCGATAATTTTCGGACAACCTGATTTATTATTTAAGTTTTTCCTGTCTCTTTTCTCTATCCCTGGTGTCGCTGTCTACAGACTAGCATCTGTTTGCTTCACAATTATGACAAATCTGTTGGCTTTGATATTTAAACGCAATCAATCATTAAATGCATCGATTTCACAAGCTTTGGCACATGTCACAACATTTGCCTCATTCCTGATACACAGAATCAGATTGACGCCAGGCGCAATTAATCCATTTTTGTTGAATTTGATTCAATCATTCGTGAATTCTTTGATTTCTGTTGTAAATGTTGCGCAAAACTTCGATTCAACGAACAGACTGGTCAACTTTTTGGCTGATTTATTCCATATTGACGTTCCTTCATCGATGTGTCAATCGATTAAGTCGCAAATCTCGTCTATAGCGAAAATACAGAAGGCAAAGAGATATACTGAGATGTGCGAGAGAATGGATGAACCATCAATGATGACTCCTAACAAGTTTTTAACTCCTTTCCAAGATGATTTAGACAATTACGAGAAGAAGTGGCAGAAGAAAGACGGAATAGACAGAATTGGCTTGTTTTCTATCAGTTGCAGGTCAATACATCATCAAACACAAGCAGCTGTCACATTAAATCTTTATGATACAGATGGAGACTTCGTTATTGACCTTTGGCACGACACATTCCACATTCTTCAGTTCCCTGGTTCCCTTATTTACAACCAGTGCCCAACGAAATGGATGGTTTCAGACAGATCATTGAATTTCCAGCAGAGATCAATATTGATTCCCATGAATCCATCAATAGACAAGCCATATCTTCAGTACTGGAAGGCGAAGTACAAATCAGATCCAGAGCCAGAAGTAAGGCTCACGATAAAAGAAGTTTTCAAATATACACCAATTTCCCTACATATGGCGAATGACGTCGAATTCTCGAGCCACGCGTTCAGACTCAGCGGAATTTCGAACTACGACGGGGTTCTTATTGTTTTACACAACATAATCAGGTTCTATCAGAGAACTAAAGCCACGTCAGAAACGCTAGATATAGTTTTGACAATCCCTATAAACAAAATCGTTTCTCTCAAGTTGAAAGCGTTCAGGCATCAACCGACTGGCGTGGAACTGACATGCAAAGACGCCACTTGCTATATATTCGCTTTCGACACTGTAAATCTCAGAGACATATTCGTGGACGTAATGGAATCAAGGCAACTTCAAACGATTAAAACAGTTAACAAGAAGGAACTAGATATGGCGACAAAACACTGGGTGGAAGGACAGCTGTCCAATTTCGACTATCTGCTATATCTTAACCAGGTGAGTGGCAGGTCTTGGTACGATTTCACTCAGTATCCAATCTTCCCATGGGTCATCAAAAACTACAAAACAGAAACTATCGACTTAAATAATCCAGAAACTTTCCGCGACTTCACTTTTCCAATTTTCGCTCAGACAGAAGAACAGAAAGAGCAGTGCATGTCATACTATTCTACAACAGAGGCTTTGTCCAATGAGCCGCATTGCACGCCAAACTACATCAGCAATGTCGGCAGCACGATTTATTTCTTAGTCAGAGCAGAACCATTCACGAACGAAGAAATTTCATTCCAAAACGGTTCCCTTGATGCCGCGGACAGAACATTCCAGTCATTCGACATCTCTTACAGCCTCATGACAGCGCCAGGCAACAAAAACGCTTTGGAGCTCATCCCTGAGTTTTACTTCCATCCAGAATTGTTGAAGAACATCAACGAAATCGAATTCCCGATTTCTCCCATTACAGGTAAGACTGTTGGCGACGTGGTTCTTCCCCCTTGGGCACCAACGACAAGAGAGTTCGTACAGATAATGAAGAAGGCCTTGGAGAGTCCATACGTCAGCTCACAGTTGAATGATTGGATAGATCTTGTCTGGGGCTACAGAAGGAGGGGAGAAGCAGCCTTGGAGAGATGCAACGTTTTCCAGGGAACAGTTTATCAGTTCGATCCAAGGGATGTCATCGGTGATAGAATCCTTTTCAAGGCACTCAGCGGACAGATTCACAACTGCGGACAAGCAGCAGCACAAATTTTCACTGCGCCTCATCCTAAGCGAAATGACAACAATTCTCCGCTAAAAGGTGAACTTGTCTTTCATTCTTTGAGGAAGCCAATAGCTTCTGAGCGCAATGTGCTGCAGTTTTCTTTAGCGAGCGATAGATGGATCCCAATCAGTTCTGATAAAACACCATTAAAAGCTTTGCGTCTAGTTGGAGGAAATCTAGAAGCGAACAGAAACGGACAAATTGCGATTGCTGTGGCTTTCACTGATGACATTGCTGTCACCTGCTTCGATGTCATGGGCACGACAATTGTCACAGGCCACACAATGCCAATCATTAACCTGTGGAAAGTGAGAGATAATCTCGAATTATTCTTGACATTGAGAGGCCACTTAGTTGCAATTTCTGCTGTTTCGATTTTCGCGCAGCCTTGGTCGATGCTCGCAGCCGGACATGAAGATGGATGCGTCTCGCTGTTCTCTATGTGTCCTACAAGGTTCCTAAGAGTGTTAAACGGCGGCTCTAAGATGAGAGTCTCGTTCGTCAAAATATGTTCATCGAATGGAGATTTCATTGTTGTCCAAGCGAAAGAAAAAATGAGTGTCATAAGTCTATGGTCTGTGAATGGAGAATTTGTCAACACGATAACACTCGAAACAGAGATACTCGATGCCGTTGCAACAAGTTTCGTTGAAGGAGTCAGGCCTAATTATATCTTTTTGCTCGGCGCTGATTCCATTATATATGCGTTCGCTGAAAGTGATTTAGTTTTGATTGGAACATTCGAACTAAATCATCCTCAGCCTGTTTCCTTATTCCACGAGAAGGAGAAGAGCGTGCTTTTTGTTATGCACGCTGATAACTTCCTCTCGTTGTGGAGAATTGTATAATTTTTTTTTTTTGTTTAAATTTTTATGTTGTTTTACTTCATATTTTTATTCACCTAAGAAAACCTATTTGTATTTTAAAAATTAAAGTTTTCCTTGGAAGATATATTTTATCAAAATTAAATTATCAATGATAATGTGATGCATGGGTTTGATATTTTAAGTTTTAAAAATAATGTATCAATGATCTAGTGTGAGAAAAATGTTTTCTTGATGCGTTGTATAAAATAATCTCGTTAGTAAAAGGACAATCGCGAAACGCAGGATGTTCTCAATTATAATGATTCTTGCGATCAATGCAATGTCAATAGTGTTGATATTAATAAGAACAGAAGATTTGTTTTCGTAAAATATCACAAAGAAAATTTTATACCATAAAATCGATTTTTGGATTCGAAAACTGATTCACATATGTTTTGAAATGATATTTTTTTCGATAAAATGAGAAAATGAGAAAAAAATTAAAAATAACTAAAAATACGGAATCTGTAACTCAAAACAAGTAAACTATTTGAAGATATGGAAGTGTAGATAGGTTTTATGCTGTTTCTTTTCGTTTTTACTAGAAATCAAAATCTGAAATTGTTCTTCTAAACGAGATACCTACGAAATGACCGGTAAATCATGAGCCGAGGGTGCAGAAAAGTCAGAAATCTGTCGAATGGCCATTTTATGTCGCAATAATTTTGTGAGAAAAAGATTGACCATGTTTATATCCAGATATTCTGCACATAAGAAGCTGTCGACATAAGCTACTGCTGGTATGATTTACAAGATTATTATTCGTCATGTGTAATTAAATTCTCTGTGTTTAGTGTTAAGTTGTCTTTCGTAATGCGATCCGATCCATGGTCCGAGTACTTTCGTTATCTTGTGAGTTGGCCAAAAATCGCGACGATAAAGATCGTCAAATTTTATCTAAAATGGGGAGAAACTGGAGCGCTTCAGAAGACGCCGAATTGATCAAGTTAACTCGGAAATATGGCAAGCAATGGGGAGTAATTGCCAGCCATATGAAAAACAGAAGCGCTGCACAGGTTCTAGCTCGATGGGAAAAATGTCTGGATCCCGTTATAGTCAAAGGTCCGTTCACGGAACAGGAGGACGACCTCATCAGACAGTTTGTAAAAGAGAATGGCCCTCAAAACTGGCCGAAAATTACGACATTCCTGCCAAATAGAAGTCCGAAGCAATGCAGGGAAAGGTGGTTCAACCATCTCGATCCGTCGGTCATAAAGCATGCCTGGACACCGGAGGAGGATGAGACGATCTTCCATAACTACCAGAAGCTCGGGCCAAAGTGGTCGGTGATCGCAAAGATGATTCCCGGCAGAACTGATAATGCGATAAAGAATAGATGGAACTCTTCGCTTTCTAAGAGGATATCCGTTCTGCCGGGCAAAAAGGAAATATTATTACCGGATAAATCGAAGAAGAGAAAAATTACCCAAGAGGTGAAGAAGGATGAGGAAGTTAAAGCTGATAAGCAGGAGGAATCCTTCGATCCGTTTAAACTGCCGTCCCCTCACCTACAGAAGGCAGATAATAGCCGTTTGAATTCTCCTGATACTCCAATGATGGGATTTAATACAACTCCTGGCGCTTTCGGAGGCTTGATAATCTCCCCTGCGCTTGCGGTACATCCTGTAGGATGCTTTATTTTTTAAAATTTTCGTTCGCTTTAATTAATCCTTCCCTCTTTAACGTATTTTAAAAATTAATAAACTGTGAAAATTGAGAGGTCGACCGTTAACCCTCATTTTTTGTTTTATCGTTTTATATACCATATTTCTCTTTGTTTGTTCATATTTCATCATTATTTTGAAATGAAGGGGCTTTTAAATTAAAACAGGGGTGAATTGGATGAAACAATAACTATATTTTAAAATGTACTTGCAGTGAACTTCTTAACGAAGCTTGAACCTTAGTGCTTCTACCATATAATCACTATATTTAGTTTGCTTAGATTTTTGTCTGGGATCTTTGGAGTTCGACCAGATTTGACACTTTACATGTCAGATTATTATAGGTGACAAAAAACTTAAGCTTTTTCATTAGATCTCCAGCGCATCATACCACTTTTCGATACCATTGGTCTATAAAATCGACTATATTATTCGATTGCAATGGTCATATGCCCATATATATATATTCCATACTTACAACATTAATTGCATTTGTTTATATTTGTTGTTTAATTAAAGAGAAAGAAGAGTAATACTAAAAATAGTGTAAAGACCTATAGACAAAAATAATCAAAATGCCGGAAATAAGGAGTCAGTAAGATGAGTGCTTATTTAGGGGTCTTAGTTTAATAACCCTGCAATAAAGGGTAAATGGTTGAAATTGAAGGGTAAAAAGAGTTAAAAAACCACTATTAAAGAGCTCATTTTTGGAGATCTAAAAAATGTATTGTAATAATAATGTACATATGTGATAGATGTGTCATAGGCCGGAGGCAATGATGATGTTGTAGTGCTATCATCGCTGGAGATTAGATTTATTCTTTTGTCATGTGGAAAGAAGTTTCATATTTTTTCAAATTTCTTATCAAGATTTTAATGAAATATTGCTCTACTGCCGCTATATTAGCAACCATTTAAATATGAGAGCCCAAAATAACTCGGAATATTTCGATTCAATTATTTTTCCAAAATATTTAAATTGTAAGTTCTTTAGACTACCTTTAATATGAAAACATCTTTATTTTTGATTAAAAAAATTTTACGTTTACAATTTATCGAAATTTCTTTATTCCCTGTGATTTGCACAAAACATGTCATATCATAGTGGGTCGCATTTTCAAAATTGTAAGGTTTTGTAAATCTTACAATAATGATCAAAAGACCACCAACACCCAAATTTTCAGACGAAATCAGCCCCGGAATATTGACGAACGTCAGCGACATCGGGCTCTCTCAGCTCTACACGGACCGTGCTAATCTTTTCTACGGATTAAATAATTATTTGAAGGCCAAAGTTGATTTAAGGGCTGCTTTGGAACTTGATAAGACTAACAATGATGCTATTGAGCTTCAGCATAAAATTCATATCAAGGAAAGAGACACCGACGCTGCATTTCGCGATTTTCTATTTTATCCAAGTCTTAAAGACGGATATCCTACAGAATTCAAAAAATATCTTCAATTTCATGAAAAGATCGCTAAGTTTTCAGAGAAAATTAATAATGTTAACGTTGATCTAAAGCCAAAATCAAAACTCAGCGAAGGCGAATGCGACTTCGAACACTTTACACGTCAAGATGCTATCGATATGACACAGTACCTTCGAGATTTCAAGCTTCCAAAGGCTGATACAATCGTCGCACTAATTGAAAAAGTTAAATCTTTACTCAAAGATCTTCCGAACATAGTCTCTATTAATGCATCTCCAACAACAGGCAAGATTCGCGTTGTTGGTGATACACACGGTCAATTCCAAGATTTACTCTACATATTTGATCAATTTGGTTACCCATCAAACGATAACCCATATCTTTTCAACGGCGATTACGTTGATCGTGGTTCTATGGGTGTAGAAATTCTTATTACTTTGCTCTGCTGGAAGGTTGCTGAGCCGAATTCGATTTATCTCAACAGAGGCAACCACGAAGCCATATCTATGAATGGACTTTACGGATTCGAACGCGAATGCACAGTTAAATATAGTGCTGAAATGTTCCGCAAGTTTTCTGAATTATTCTGTTATTTACCCGTTGGCCATATCATCGGCAACAAGGTCCTTGTTGTCCACGGTGGCCTCTTTGGCGATGATTCTGTGACACTGGAGACAATTCAAGGAGCTAACAGAATCCAACAGCCGCCGGATTACGGACCAATGAACGACATTTTGTGGAGTGACCCAATGGATTTGTTCGGGCGTGCTCCATCACCACGTGGTGTCACTAAGATGTTTGGCCCTGACGTCACTGAGTCATTCCTTCAAAGAGAAAAACTCGACCTCCTCATCAGATCACACCAGATGCAGATGGAGGGCTTCCTCGTGCAGCACAATGGAAAGTGCATCACAGTCTTCTCATCCCCGAACTATGTCGGAAGAATGGGAAACAAGGGCGCCATCGTTACGCTCACTTTCAAGGATAACGAGCTGAAGGAACCAGAATTTAATAGCTTTGTCGCCCAGCCGATTCCTAAGGACTTCAAACCGATGCAGTACTCAGCGTTCTCATCTTACTTCTGACTTTTTATACATATCTATAAAGCTTATAAATTTATTAATAATTTTTTTAACACCACGAAGTCATATCTCTATTATATTAACTCACTAGGTTAGTTCAGCTCTAATCACATATAATATTAACTTGGTGAATATTTGTTATATCATGAAAATAAAAGCATCAATTTTTGACAATAAATATTTTTACGTGTCAAAATTTTTGAAAATTTGGTTATAGGATTAAAACTTTCATTTTGTTTATGATTCCTTATGAAATCTCTTTGTTCTTTAACTACATCAAAATGATACATGAGCCAAAATAAAAATATCCTTCACTATATTGATAATATTATGGATTTTGTTCATTATAACTTCAATACAATTGCATCAAAAAATGCATAATATTTTCTTGTCAAATATCTTGTTTACATGTCACTTTATATAAATGAATGATGACTATAAAGATGGTAATGAAGATGAAAAGTTATCAATAGAAACCGAAAAAATAGAGCAAGCGGAACTTGAAAGAGCCTTTGAAGATATTAACTTTCGAGATTTAGAATCAAGAGATATTAACAAAAACATTGCAGTTCTTCAAGAAATAATCGCATGCGTAGAAGGTGGTGCTCATCCAACTGGAATATGCAAAAATGCAATGCTGGTTATTCTTAAATTTTGCGAATCAGATGATTCTATTCCTAGATCATTATTCGCTCTTGAAATTTTATTTAAATATATATCTAAAGACGATCAATCTGCGCAATTGATGTATTCAGAAGAATTAGTGATGATGCTCAAAAATATTTTATTTAATTTTCCGGATGTCGAAAAATTCATTCTTGCTTTTCAATGTTTAGAATCACTAATGCATAACAAGCCAAATATATCATCAAAAATTCCACCAGAAATAATTTTTGAAATAATTAATTACGGATTAAATCTTTGCAGCGATGAAAACTTCCATAAACAAAAAGAGACACTAGATTTATGCTTATCAATGCTATCATCTACTCTTTGTCTACAATTCCCTCAAGAATTTTTGTTGCAGCTTATTTCTAATGTTAATAATTATATTCCATTTTTAATGCAAGAGTTACCAGTGATTTTTTTGGATTTTGTTGGCAGTTTATATAAGTATAACGGTGATATGGCATTTGCAAACTATAGCAGCTCGGAGTTTCTCGATGAAGTTGCAGATAAAATTGATGAATCGGTTAATCTTGATATTGCAATATTAAAGCTTATTAAAACGATTGCAGAGTCCTATAATAATGCTGCGCCTCTTCTTGTTGCATCATCTTTCTTTTCAAAATTTTCGTGTATTGATTGTTTATCAGAAGAAGAGTCAAATCCTGAAATTGACGAGTTCATTAAGCTCAACTACAAGACTCTTGCGTCTATTGTTTCAATTTTCAATCAGGTGAAAATTAATTTTGAAGATCAAAGTTTGGTTGAAGCAGCTGTAGAAAATATTGAAACATATTGGCCACAAATTGTTAGTGGAGCTATAAATGCTATCAAGAAATCGCCGCTTTCAATCCACAAAGAAATAGTTTTTTATATTACAGAAATTCTTGAAGTTGGAGGTGCTGTTCGTCTTCACACTTTGTGTGGAAATAATGAATTAGTTGCAACTCTCGCAGACACAACTGGTACTGATATAAAACTAGATAAAAAGATTATTAAAGCATTTGTTAATTTATCTGAGTATCATCCTGATGAAATTGGTGCCTCATTGCAGCAGAAGAAATATTTCCTTGAAGTATTCAACAATGAAGAATTTAGAGATAAAATTGATGAATTAGAAGAAAATTACATGGATGATGAAGAATTTTGTCATTATGTTGATATTCTAAAAGAAAATGTGGCAAAACTTAATGAAGAAGAATCAAATCCAGATTTTCCATTAAATTTTCCATTTGAAAACGAAACCATAACTATAAATTTGTAGCATGTTACTTATTACTAAAAATATATTGTTTTGTACTGATAAATAAGAAATAAATCTATGTTTTATTGATCAAAAACCGAGCTTACACATATTTGTTCGGTTTCGCACTTACAAGATGCTAAAACAGTATTTGCTAAATCTTAGAGAGATCTTTATCATCATCGAGGTATCTTGAATAATGATTTGAAGGCGTTCTAAATCTGTTTCTTTACAGTTTCAAGGGTTATTACATAGATAATGCCAAATCAGAGGAATTTACATATGTAATGTGTAATTATTTTTCGATATCATCTGAACGGAGTCATTCTTGTAAAACTCTTGAGGATAAGCATCATTATTGCGTTGTCTGTATGTCTTTCATCGAAAAAATATCATGAAAAAGATGATTTGACAAAGTTTGCTGAAATTTCTCCAAAAATCCCAGATAGAACTTATTGGTTCGAATATAGGTTAAAATATTCTCTATGTAGATGCATTATTGCTAGACATGATTCAAAATGGACCATTCAATAAATTGTTGTTAATATTAAGTTTTTGGCTGATCATATCTTGGGGTCAAATCGACCACTTATGGTATAAAACTGCATCAATTAGCTTGTAGAGATGAAATACGTGATGAAGTTTAAATGCAATAATTTTTGTTAATAACTTCGTAAACATGCGTTTGCATTTGGGCAAAATTATTCAGTATGTACTACTCCTTGACCACAAGAAGTATTGATGATGCCTAACCTTCCACATTGGAGATAAACGCCATACAATACCCCCTTGACAATTTTTAATCTAATTTTTTGTAGTTTCAAAGAAATTGATTATAAGATTTGTCTATTTTTTAATTGATTTTTTTACTATTTTTATAAAATTCGATTATTAAAATATGTTTTTATGAGATTTTAAATAGTGTAACAGATTATAGAATACCAATGGTTTATATTTTTAATTATAAAATGCCATCTTTTCTATAAATTCATAAAAATAGAAAATAAATCTAGATAATTTTAATAACCAACAAGCATTTTAGATTGATAATATTGCTTTACCAGATACATATAGTTATACATAGCTCAATAAATCTTATAATATGCTATAGTTTCTTTTTTCTATTCAAATATTCTTGTTTTATCATAATATTTGTATAAAACATATATGAAATAAGGAAAGTAAAAACATTAAATACATATAATTTGCAATATCAATAAAAAATAAAATATATAGTTTATTGAGTCATTGAAAACAGTCTTAATTTGTTCATGAAGAAGAGCATAGCGTTGTAGAGGAACGGCGGGGCTTCTTTGACAGTCTTCTGCACGTTTTCCGAGGCAGAATCGAAGAACATCGGCAAAAGAAGCTGGTGAATCTTTGCCTCTTTCACGGCCTTCTGAGAAACAGTGTCGCCCAGCTCCATGTTCTCTACTTCGGCAATGTGGTCAGCCTTCACAATAATCACGTGGCTCTCCTTGATGTTCTTTTCGTCATCGTCTTCATTCGGCTCTTCCTCGTAGTTCGCTTTTTCTCTGAACAAAAGCATGGCTCTATCGCTTTGAATTTCGCTGTTGAACTTAGAGCATCTGATCGCGAATCCTACAGCGACATCAGCAATCCCAGTGTGAAGGACCTCTTCCACGTTGGCGTTCTTCGGTTCTATGCCTTCTATGGCTTCTGGGGCCTCGAGGTTTATGCCTCTTTCGAGCAAAAAGTTCATTGCAGCGACAGGTGTAATATTTTCGAACTTGAAAGGCGACTCCATGGATACCAAACCGTCACCATTGATAACCAAGGCGAGCTGGAGAACAGGTGTCTGTATGTAGATCTCGACGCTGGTCGGGGATTGGCCGGAAATCTCCCAGAACTGGAATGGGAAGTGTCTGTATCTTGGAACAGCGAGGCCGAATGTTCCGACAAGGTTTGTGCTGAAAAGAACATCAGTGTCTTCTATTGAGCATTTTGTGATAGGAGATGGGTCTGGTTTTCCATCTTTAATCATGACAATTGTCGCATCTTGGCAATATTCACTGAGAGAGGCCTCATCAAGTGCCATGCGGAAGTTGAGTGGAGGCTGTGGAGCATTGGCGTTCTTGAGTGGATAAGCAATCTTAACGAGAGAAGCATTATGCGGCGGTTGACGAATTGTAATCGTGCCAATGCGTTTTGGCGGCGCTGGAAGCTGTAGGAAGTCGCAGTGAAGTAATCTGTCGATGAATAAGTATTTCTCGTCGAAAGGTTTCTCTTTGTTTCTGATTCCGCGAATTGCAACGGAAGCCATAGCAACTGGCTTCGGAATTTCAACAGTGACGCCCTGACAGACAGAGACATCCTTGATTCTTGGGTTCTTAGACAAGTTTACCCACATGCCGTATGTTATATCATCAGCTCCACCGTTAATTTGCACATCACCCTTTGTTCCAGAGAATTTGTCGCTGAAAGCCAAGTGATGGACTGTAATATTTTCGATTTTCTGTTCGATTAATTTTTGAAGTGTTTCTATTTGACGATTGCATCTTGTATATAGAGGAACTTTGTTAGCCAGCTGAGCACGTTCAGAGCGCTCGCGTAACTGGCCTTCAATAACCTTTGCTAAGTGAATATGTTCGAAAAGTTGATTTAGGTCTGTCTCGTTAACTTCGGATAGTTGAGAAATGAACGTATTGACATCTGCTTCCGAGCGGACGTCAATCGCGTGATTACATTGAGAAAACAATTCCCAATCTTCAGCCTTTTCGAGATTGGCGACAATTTTCTGTATTTTCTCTTCTTTCTGCAATCTGAAGTTTTTGATGTATTCCTTTTCCTCTTCAAGTCTTTGCTGTTGTTCAGCTCTCTTTCTCGATTCTTCTTCTTTTTCTTGCTGCGCTTTCTTGGCTGCTTCGAGCTTCTCTTGTTCGAGACGCTCTTGCTCTGCCTTTTCACGCTTCAATCTCGCGAGCTCCTTCTTTGATAATTTCTTTCTCCTTGGTTTGTCCTTGTTTTTGCTTGATTTGGATGTTTCTGGTGGTTCTGCTTCAGCTGGTGGCTGTGCTGCTGGTGCTTCAGCTTCCTCTGGCTGTTCTGGGGAACTCATAATAAATTCTGATAAAAAAACGATTTTTTTCGATGTAAAGCGAAAAATGTCAAAAATATTTACAAACGTCAGTTGTAACTTAAAATTGTCAAATTATTATTTTCTCATTATATATTAAAACTTCAGATATTTACAATAACAACTTTTTGCGCTTCGCACAAAATATAAGTATATTGCCATTTACATGAAAAGTGATCCATTTTAGTAAAAGTTTATTAAAGCCTAACAATGCTTTAGTTATATTTAGTGAGTTTTCATTTTCTCTTATTACGTGTCAAAAAGATTCTTAGAATCAGCCACGTAAAGTATAACATTTACAAATATCACTTTTCTGTTGTAAGCCTCTCTTTTTTTGAATTTACATGTCAGAATATACCGAAAATTTGCTGCGTAAAGCGTCATTTTTTTCCAATAGCTTTTTATGTGAAATATAGTAAGTATAATATATGTTTAATTTATTTTAATTCTAATTGTGTAACCTTAATTTGTAAAGTGTCAGATTTCTAAATGTCGAAATCAGGTTTGCGATAGGGTAAATTTAATGGATCCGATTTTCCATTATATTCGTCTGACATTTTGCAACTGTATTTAAATGTCCAAAGCCATAATAAAACTGTTTGATGCCATCGTTGAATTTTGAATACGATTATTTCTATTGAAAAATTAATCAATTTTAAACTATCATAAACAAATAACTAATATTAAATACGATTATTTCCAATTGAAAATCTATCGAATTTAAACAATGATATAGTTATAGTGTTTTAGTCCGATTTATTAATTGCTGTCACACCCGTAATTATTTGAAAAAATTGACAACCAAAAATTGACATAAATTTTATTTGCTAAAAATGGGTGCGAATGGATCTTACGCTGCTGCGTCAAGTGTTCAAAACACAGGTGCTAAAATCTCTGACCACCTCACGCTCGCCGTCCATGGAAGCAGAAAGACAGGAAAAACAGCTTTAATTACAAAAATGCAAGCGAAAAAGCTCTATCCTGACTATTCACAGACACCCGTTATGACAGCCACAGATGTTATGTGGAGACCACTCACACGTGACGGCGACATGATTAAACTCACGATCTGGGACGTGGTTGATAAGGCTATTCGCCATCTTGACGTTTCGCAAGAAAAGGAACTTCCAGATGCAACAACAGTTGATACATTTTCAAGAGCAGATGGAATTGTCATACTTTACAACCCGAAAGTTCTCCAATCAATTAAATACGCAATTAGCATCGTAAAAGAAGCACCACCGGAAATACCCATGATTATTTTATCCAATTTCGCTGACGAATATGTCAAACCGACTGGTATAACAAAAGATCTTTGGGAACTTTCTTCAAGGTTCCAGCACGTTCACACAAGTATGACCACCAATCAGGGTCTTGGCACAGTTGCTAAATGGCTTGACCTACCGCTCTTATATCACAGGAAAAAGACATACGAAGATATGCTCAAGCATATTATGACAGATTTCTCACAATTGGATTCGGATCTCAAGAATACTCTCAAAGATGAGAATGAAATCCTCGTAGAGGAATCATCGCATAGAAAATATACTGTGCCTCAAGAATCAATTATTCCGCCTGAAGCTCAGAACGATTCCAAGCATCCAAGTCGTCCTGTTCTATTCGGAAGCTGAGCTTTTGTTTGATATTTTTGATTTGATTCTTGTTTTGTATTTTTAAATTTAGTCTTGCTATGTATTATATACTTCCAACAATTCATTTTCGATAACTATAGACTAAAAATTATTCTATTTTTGCTATAACCCCAATAATTTTGTTGTGAACGGAAAAGAGTAGTCAAAAAGTGAGATGTTTACATGACAGATTTCGCTTTTTTGACACGTAAAATTTTGATCATAAAAAAGGGGCTGCACCTCAATCGCTTTTGATTGCTTCCATATGGAACAAATTTTGATACATCATTCACTACAGTCAAACATTTTGATGCATAAGACATAGAATCAGAACACACACATTTCGCACTCCCTGGTACAGTTAATGCCCACAGAAACCCAAGATCAAACTTCGAATAAAAATATTGAAGATCTGAAAAAAATCCAGCAGTTCCTGGAATAGATGTCAACGCAAAAAACAATAACAATGATACAGATTTGAGTTGGTCTTCAGCAAATGGTTTGCATGAAGATGTCAAACTCCTTCTCAAAGTTCCTGGAATAGATTTCCATTCGGTATTAGTAGTGTCTTCTGATACATATGAATCAGAAGAAGCAATAGATTCATACGAATCGGATGAATTGTGAATTATTTTCATAACTGTCATAGTAGTCATTAGCAGATACATCTTGTGAGGTTTCACTTGGTGATTGTGCTAGTAAATGTTGCCAATAAGACCCGTCTGTAAATTCGAAATTGCATTCCAGTTCATATTGCCCCAGCTACTCGGGGACAGGGACATGGGGTAGAATTGGTACATCATCTTTCGAAGATACGGTACCTGGATACTTAATAGGAATGGAACAAATTTCTGTGAGCGGGAAATCGCAAAAAATCATCTTATCTAATTATATACTGTCTAGAAAGGATGATTTTGAATCTTCATAATCAAAAAAAAAACGCGTCCATCATCTTTAATGGGTATTATATTATAGATAAGTAATAAATATGAAATATTAAAGTTATATATAAGATATTTTAATCAAACAAATTCCGTAAACATAAAAGATATTTTGAGAATATTTTCATCTTAAGTAATGTCAAACGTAAATAGGCATAATAGAATATATTGTCAATACTGAATAATATAATACCAAGCTGCTGTTTGTTGGACGAATTTTGTGGGAAACTATTCTTGGCGAATTCATGTAATTTGATGATATAATGAAACCACAATAATTATTAATCTAACAAAAATTCATACAAATCTATCGTGTAACTATTTGAAAACGAAATTAAAATGGAAATCGCATTTTTTGAAAGATTTGATAAAAATTCTATGGTGAAATATTCTATTAAGGAGGAGCTTAGTTGAGTGCAAATGAGTTAGTGAACATTTCTGATGATCTACTCGTTGCTCTTGATGATGTAAGTCCAAGTTGGCTTGTATTTCGTGTAATGAGTTGTAACGAGTACATGTGCTTGCGTTGATCCATTTTCGTCTTAAACAAGCGTCCAGAAGATTTTAATAAAGGATCAGCTCTGTTTTCGAGTTTAATGTTTCCATCTTCTTCTCCAGGGTCATGGAAGTATGGGCTTTGCAAAAGTTCGTCAATTGTCGCTCTTTTTGCGATATCTTTTTGCAAACAGCGTGAAATCAAATCTTTAAGCTGTAGATCTGCTATCATGTCATCAATGTAGAGTCCTGCATCGATTTTTCGTAATAACTGATGAATATCTGTTGAAAAGAAAGGATACGTTTTTGTTGCCATGAAATATATTGTAACTCCCAAAGCCCATATATCTGCAATGATAGGATTGTATTTCTTATGGTTGATGATCTCTGGGGCTTGATATAAGCGAGTTCCTTGCCAATTCATGCTCGTTGGACGATTTTTGTTGATTGAGCTAAGCCCAAAGTCACAAATTTTTATACGGCCATGCTGATCAATCAAGAAATTGTTAGGTTTTACATCTGAATGAGCGATATTTTGATTATGGCATGCTTTTATCGCTAAAAGTACGTCATAAATGTATTTTTTCAATTGAACTGGTGTTATGTCTTGTTTCTTATTGATTAACCTGTTTAAATCTGAAGGGCAATATTCCATCAATAAATAAACGTGATGTTGGTATCTATAGATCTTATATAAGCTAACTATATGTGGATCATCAATACTTTTTAAGCATTCGACCTCCGCTTCATTAAACATATCAGCGGGAATTTTCTTCAACGCAAAATTCGACTTGTATTGCTGCGAATAGACGTAATACACAACACCATACCCACCCTTCGCTATCGTGCTCAATAATGACATCTCATTCTTCTCTAAGAACTCAATGTCATCACACTGCATTTTTTTTTGAATTTTTTTGATTATTTAACCGAATAATAAGTTTATAATGTTATTGCTTCGTTAATTAAAATCTTTCACAAAATTTTGATATGATTCAATTTTTCAATAGTTTATGCACGGTTTTCGCAGTCATTAGTTGTATCATTTTGATGTTAATAACGAAATGATGGAAAGTTTTCAAAAATTTAAAAAACATTTAATTCATTTTCATAAAAATATTGATTAACATTTTGAGATAACTTGTATCTGAAAGATGTCAATTCTTTAGCCTATAATAACACTAGATATATCCTTATTTGCGATATTCTATTAATTTCTTTTGATATTTATCACAATTTTTCTCGGAAAGTTTTTGCCAAAAAATCACAGTCTCCCTTGATAATAATACCTCATAGCTATAGCCATGAACTCAGTTTCATTATCATCCCCGCTATATAATACCAAAATCCATGTATTTAACTTATAATCTTGATTACGAAGAGTTAGTCTTAAATATGAAAAAACTGAAAAACAATTGGGTCAACATTCGTAATCTTTATATATTCTTGATATAATGATATTTAGTATGTATCATATACCAATATACAGTCATAAATCAAATGTATTATGAGATATTTTTAGAGATTCGTGCTTCATTTTGTTCTCTATTGTATATTCTGTGATAATATAAAAATAAATAATATACATATCAGATATTGATGATTATGCATTAGCTATTACAATGAATGAATCTATATTTCTTTCTTGAAAATGATTTTGCTATTGTGAATATGTAATAGTTATAACTCAATAGAATAGGATTCATATTACTAATATATACTATTTTTACTCAATAATAACAAACATTTGAAAATTTTACAAATATCTTTGAAATATCAAAAGATAGGAGCAGACCTATCCTGCAGAGGACGAGTTTGCATCTTTGCAAAGTTCAATTTATGAGTGTCGATAATCGGCTTGATAATTCCGTGTGTTTGGGAAATTCTTCTACAGCGGCCAAGTGTGTTGGATTTGTGGAGTCCATCGGCTTTTCCATTTTTGAAATACGGAGCATTCAAAAGATTTTCAATATTTGGACGCTGCCTTGGATCTAATCTAAGACAGCTCGCAATCAAGCTTTTAAGATCCGGATTAATGATAATGTCATCAGCATAAACTCCTGATTTAATCCTTTCTATAAGATCATGTTCATTATCTGCTTCAAATGGGTGCTTTGATGTTGTTATAAAGTAAATAGTGACACCAAGAGCCCAGATATCCGATTCAATTGGATTATATTCCTTATCACCGAACATTTCAGGTGCCATGTAATACTTAGACCCTTTTTTATCAAGAGAAGAGGGATTATCGGTGTATATTTTCGATAATCCAAAGTCACAGATTTTGACATGACCATACTGATCGAGCAAGAAGTTCGAAGGCTTGATATCATTATGAGCAATGTTCATGCTATGGCAGACTTTTACAGCTTGAAAGATCTCATGTATGTAAACAAACAATTTGCTATTAATGATTTTGTGTTTTCCGAGTTTTAAGAAATCAGTCTTGCAAAATTCCATTAATAGGTAGATATTGTCATTGAATTTGAATACTTTATAGAGCCTTACCATCCTTGGACTATCAACACGATTTAAACATTCAACTTCCGCTTCATTGAACGCGTTCATTGGAATTCTTTTTAAGGCGAAAGTTGTGTTATATTGAGATGAGTACACGTGGAAGATTATACCGAAACATCCTCGCCCTATTGTCTCGATGTACTGGATCCCTTGCAGCTGGAAAAACTCAATTTCGCCCGAGTTCATTTTTGAATTATTTGAAATAATTACGTGTTTATTTTTCGAAATACTCCTTTAAGTGTATATATTAATATTTCGTGGTTATTATTTTTTTCCATGCAAATATTTGCTATTCAATTTTTAAAATTTGAATGAAATAGAATTATTCGCTATATTCGTTATCATTGGCATTATGGAGCTATGATGGTTAATAATTATTTACAGGTTTGAGCTTGTCATGCTAATCTATATCGCAAGATGTAATTAATGCACAAGTTAAATTTGAGTTTGCGTTTTTCATTCGATCATTTTCAAATTCAAATTACTCCTCTTAAATTTCCTTTCCGCTGTAATATGACTCTTAACAGTGAATCTCGTGTTATTATCAAGATTTATGATTTTCATAGATTTGACAAAATCATTTCCGCAGTTGCGCACATGGCCTCGGTTCCTAATCTTATAGTGAATCAAACACACATGACTCGTATATGATATTTCTAATCCAATTCGGCCGAACAAAATTAAGAAAAAAAAATCGCTCAAAATTAAAAATACAGAAATAATTTCAGATGATAATATTTATTATCACGAAATTTTGCTAAAATAAGCGAATTTTCTGATTCAAATAAAAAATCAATCTAAATGAAGATTTAGAACACACTAATAATGAGCATGCAGGACATTAAGAAATTTCCACTTTTAATCGACGTTTCATACAAGGAATTAAAAAATTTGATAAATACAGCCTTATATTTATTAGTAGATAAGAAAAATTGAAAAATTAATCGCTAAAATAACAATGAAAAAGAAAAATAATAATAAACAGACTTTTTGAAGCTTTTGAAAACTCACATTGAATATTTTCAATGAATAGCAGTAGCCTTTCATTATTTTGTATTATTTCAGATATGTATAGGAAATAGAGAATATTTACCAAGATTTTTTCAAAATCCAAAATAAGTTTGTTTAAATGATTATTGGCATTGAAGAAAAGCTTTTTCCTGGTTTTAGTCATTTCAAGAAAATCGGCGAGGGAGCTTTTGGAAAGGTGTTTACAGCTATCAATGCCAAGACTAATGTTCAAATCGCAATCAAAACCATTGATAAGATTAATTTAATGACGGAATCAAATAGGAATGTTCTACAATCCGAACTCTCAATATACAACTCAGTAGAACATCCTTTCTTAACACAATTTTACGCAACAACCGAAGATAATGCTGGAGTTTATGTTGCACTTGAATGTGGAGAAAAAGGATCTCTATTGGATAGAATTTCATCTGTCAAGAAGCTCAAAGAACCACAAGCGTGCAAAATATTTTGTGAAATTTTATCTGCACTAAAATATTTACACAATACTGCCAATATTGTTCATAGAGATATTAAAGCAGAAAACATCGTTGTTGATTCCAATGATGATATTAGACTGATTGATTTCGGTTTATCATCATTCTTGAAATCAAATAATGAACTTAATGAAATCTGCGGTACGTACCCATATAGCTCTCCAGAGATGCTTCGCGGTATTCCATACACTAAATCAGTTGATATATGGTCATGCGGAATTTTGCTATATTTAATGGTAACCGGAGTATTTCCTTTCAATGGAACAAACCAAAAGGAACTCAAGCAAAATATATGCTTCAAGGAACCACAAATTCCTACTAATTTATCGCCGGATCTCAGAGATTTGATATTGAAGCTTCTAAGTAAAGATCCAAGCGAGAGAATCACAATTGAAGAAATATCAACCCATCCATGGATTCTTTCTAACCGTTGCTCTTACTATTTAACACAGCAATTTGATGATAATCTGAAATATTGCATTACTCCACATCAGAAGTCTGACATTAACATACCAATCTTCAATACATTAACAAAGAACGGATATGATGTCACAACACTCGAAGATGACTTATTATCAGGAAAATTAACAGAATGCACGATTTTATATAAGTATTTCTTGAAGAGACAATTCCTGATCAGGATGCATTCACCTGAAGAAATTAGAATTGGCAAAAACTTGATGTATAATGTGAGAAAAGTCATGACTTGCCAGGTCGAAAAACCACTGCCATGCATGCATAACTCAGCCATCCCATCAATCAAATCCGGTATTCATAGATCTGTAAGATCGAGATCCCAATCAGTGACATTAAAACTCAACGTAAATCATGATAATTCCTCGAACATGTCAGGGCTTCCAGCATTGACACCTTCACCGAAGATCAAAAAGATCGGATTTCAATTATAATTAGATAGAATATCGAGAAATAAATATTTGTTTGTTTTGTGTTAGTTATCTATGCATATTTCACTTCTATACCACATAGTTATGCTTATCTCTGGAAACCAAGTTACAGTGGTTCTTTTTTGAGAATTATATTTTTTTCGACAATTGTTACATTTACCCAAAATAACAGTAAAAACTTCTTATCAAACGACAGTAGATGCGGATGAAATAGAAAACAATGGTTATCTAAACTTGGTAGGTAAAGAGTCACTTTTCTTCAGGAAAACGTCACTTTTCAATTGAAAAATCGTCACGTTTTGAGATCAATAAAAACAATCAAATTTTCGTTAGATATGTTAATTGTTAAGTCAATAGCGAACTGAATTTTCGAAAAAATCGATACAATTCAAAAATTTAATAGATTGATAAGAATAAACTATTTTCGATGCTGTTTTTTTTTCATCTTCAAGAAATAAAATTCGATTGAATTGAATTTTTGAATTTAATTCTGATTCATTCTGCGGTTGCTTTCAAAATAAATGTTCAGGTTAAGAACTTTTTGATATTTATATAATATACATCAAAATTCCAAAAGAATTAATTTAAATACTTTTTATGTTTAATGATTCACATTATCCAGATACGTACAATGCACGAATTGAAAAATTATATTTTTGAATGAAACATTTAAAATTTTTTTTTGCATTCTCTCACAAAATATTGTTTTTAATTTTTTTTATCAAAATGAATTCACGTGAGCTCGAATACTTTACATCACAGGAAATCAAGCTTCTTCGCATACTTGGTCGTGGTGCTTTCGGGGTCGTGTTTCAGGTTTTTTCGTCCCACTACAACTGCGAATTCGCACTGAAAAAAATACCCGAAAAAGCATTTTCAACAATGGAGCTTGAATGCTTGATCGAAATTGATAGTCCGAGGAAGACACAAATATACAAATACTATAAGTTCGACGGAAGCGTTTATTTACTCATGGAATTTTGCCCTGCAGACTTATCCAAGGTTCTAAAATCAAAACCAGTTATAGCACCAGATGTATTCATGAAATACGTTAAAGATGTCATTCTTGCTGTTAAGGCTTGCCACGATCTGAATATTGCACATTCAGATATAAAGCCAAGTAACTTTTTACTCGACAACTACGGAAGAATTAAGATCACAGATTTCGGCCTATCAACGATCTACAAAGGGGACCCCGTCAGTTTTGCATTTAGTGGTACGCGCTTGTACATGGCTCCTGAAATATTTGCGAGGGGATCGTATAACCCTATCATTGCAGATATCTGGGCTCTCGGCGTTACGATTTTCTACATGGCAACCAAGGATCATCCTTTCAAATCACAGAATGAGGAAATGCTAGCCTATGCTATATGCAAGGGCAAGTACAAGGATGACAAAATTGACAATCCTGACTTACGCCAACTCATCGCAAGATGTTTGACGGTTGATCCTAAACAGCGTGCTACTGTTGATGAACTACTAGATATGCCTTATTTCCAAGAAAAAGAACAAATGCTGTCAATTCCCATGTCAAAATCCCGCTTATCACTATTTAAGATGCAACCTGAGAAATTGATTGTCAAACCAAAGATTCCGGAGGTTAAGTCAATAGCATCGCTTGGATCAACATTTTATAGGAACAACAGCAGCTCACGTTTGAGATTAACAATCCCAACATCGAAATCTGTTGCTCAGGAATCATTCGCTGAGAATAATACAATAGAGGAAGTTAATTAAGTGTTTTTAATTCAATGTTTGTTAAATAAATAATTTTTGCGTTTATTTTTTGTTATTTACGGACTATTCTCGCTCTAGAATTAGATTCACATCATACCATATTAATACCCGGTTATGTAATTTTTATCATTTATTGTTATTCGGATTTTAGCGATTTGCCAATCTTATTGTAATGAGCTGAAAATACGAAAAATATCTGTTTTTGAATGATTTAAGCAAAATTTCACGAACTATATCCATCCGTAATTTAATTTGGAGAAATACGAAATTGTCAAATTACAAGATTTCGCGTTTGTAAAAAGGGGATTCGATTAGGGATAGCGCAAGATTAAAAGTTTATTATTAAAATGATTACTAACAAAAATTTAAAATCAAAATGACATAAAAGTTAGATTGATTCAGGCTTTCTATTCAACAGGGAAGAAATGTTGAAAACAGACTCGAATGGTTCGATTTCAACCTCACTTTCACTTTGTGATTCTGATGATGTTGGAGATGCGATCTTTGGATCGTTGGATCTAATGCACCAGCGGCGTGGTGTTGGAAGCTGCCTGCCGAACCTCCTTGAGAAATCAGTAAGAATTTGGTTATCTTCGGTTAAAATTCTTGCATGGTAATATCCACACTTGTGGAAGCAGCCGTTGAGACAGGACTTTGAGCGACCCATGAACATTTTCAGTCTTTCTGTATTGACGAGCATGTAGTTGGATCCGAACTGGACACCACAAGCCACGCCTCGATCAAAATCTGTATAATCGCCTCTGCAGACGAAATTCTGAATGAGCATTATGTGCTTTTGGAATGTATTGAGTGCCATATTGCGTTTATTTCTATCGCTTGCGAACTTGAAGTAGGCAGACAACCTTAAGAATTCGCATTGATCAGGGAAGGAAAGTTGAAGAACAAGCGGGTCAGTGGAGAATTGCATGTCATCGAACTGGCAGAACTCCATGTGGGCCTTCTGAAGTTGTGAGTAGTTCTGAACTGTGAGCATTGAAGAATAATGGCAAGAAGGTCTTTCCATTGAGAAGAATTCTGATGGGTCACTCAAATGAAAATTTATAGCTCTCAAAAATTAATCGTGATCATAGAATATTTTCTTAATGAGCATTCAATTGAAGGACATGCAATTTTTTTCTAATACGCACATTAATGTATAGCTATTAACGGCGGGAAAGCAAAAGACCAGTTTTGTTATCAATTCGTGGCCACTTTTGTGCTTAATTTTTGTGAGAGAAAAATATAATTGGAATATTATCATTATAGTGTGTTTAGACATTATATCCTCAAAAAATTCAATTTGAAAGATTTTGAGAAAATTTTTAATGAAAAGGGAAATGATTTTTAAATCATCTATATATTAGTTTTACATTTGGAGAAATCATTAAAGAAAACCGCCAAGTTTTTAACAAAATAAATTAAGAGGTCATCGTTTTCTTTACTTCTTCTTTTAGTGGAATTCGCATTCTAATAACGGTACAGACCATATATTTCATCTCAAAACTTAAGACTTATTGATATATCAATTTTTTTTTGATGGTGAATGGTCGATCAATTTGATATAAAAAAATTAGAATATTTTATATTAAAATAGGTGATTCCTTTTTTCCGATTTTAGAGTTGATTCAATTGTTTTTTCGTTGTCAAATCATAAAAATGGATATTAACTCTTTACTATATTTACTATTCTTTTATCATGTTTGTAAAATTGAATACTTCAACTCATGTTTTTTAAATTTAGCCTAATATCCGTGTTAAAAACAATAGCAAATTCACTATCACACAAAAAATACTCGTTGAAAGTGATAAAAATAAATCGAAAAATAATTAATCGATTTCTCTAATTTTTCGCAATTTATATGCACACACAGCGTTAATTCTCGATATATATTAAAAATCGTATCAGGCAAAAAACTGCGGAACGTGAAAAAAAAAAGAAATATTTTAAGTGTTTTAACTCACCTTCTAGACTTGTGATAGGATTTCAGATCTTGAATCGAAATTCGTAAAAAAATATAAATTAAAAAAAAAAACTCAAAAATCAGAAAAAAGATGATGAATAGTCACTGTTTGAACTGCTTATAAATGATGATATTAATTTATTTGGGGTCATTTCTCTATGAATGTTGACCAAATCTTGAATGGTTTGTCTCTAGAACAAAAAGTTGGGCAAATGTTCATGTTAAACATAGATGGGAAGGCTATTGACAGCCAGCAGCTTGAGTTAATTAAGCGTTTTCATTTAGGTAATCTTATTCTATTTTCTCAAAACTTGGGAACTCACAAAGAAGTTCAAGAATTGACTGCTAAATTCCAAGAGTATTCGAAATCTGAGTTCAGACTTCCTGCTTTCATATCTACAGATATGGAAGGAGGAAATGTTATTAGATTTGGATCTGATTTTCCTATGTTTCCAGGTGCTGCTGCTGTATCATCTACTGGATCTCTTGGAAAATGTGAATTACTTTCTCAAAATGTTGCAAAATTTTTATTAAATCTTGGAATTAATATGAATTTGGCTCCAGTTTGCGATGTGAATGATGTTGCAATGAATCCAGTAGTCGGTTCTAGATCGTTTGGAAATAATCCTGAAGTTGTTTCTAAATTTATTAAATCTCATATTAAAGGACATAAGAAAGCGGGATGCTTGACATGTGCTAAGCATTTCCCTGGACATGGAAGTACAATGAAAGATTCTCATGAAGCATTACCGCATATTACACATACATATGATGAATTTTTGAAAAAAGACATTCCACCATTCATTGAAGCTATTTTTGAAGGTGTTGATGCAATTATGATAGCTCATTTACTGACTCCAATTGATCCTGATAATCCGGCATCACTTTCTCCAAAAGTTATTAATTATCTTAGGAATGAACTTAATTATCAAGGATTAATTGTCGCAGATTCACTTGTAATGAAAGGAGTTTCGATGCAGGGAATGGATGTTGCTGTTAGAAAAGCAATTTTAGCAGGAAATGATATTTTAATTGCAAATGCAGATGATATTATGACTATTTTTGTTCTGATACAGAAAGCTGTAGAAGATGTAAAAAACGGTTTAATAGACGAAAAACTCATTAACGATGCTTGCAGAAGAATTTTTAATGCAAAACTTAAATTAAATGACAAAAAGAAGGATGAATACAATCGAGATGAGTTTCTTTCAATTGCACATGACATTAGCAAAAATTCCATTGCAATATTTAGAGATGATAACAAATTAATTCCTTTGAAGTCAAAGAAAATACTATGCATCAGTTCATTGGTATGGGATAGGATTTCCTCGTTCGAAAACATTGCTACCACATCTTTTGGTCAAAAGTTTAAGCAAATAATAAATCAACCAATAGAAGTTGTTGAAATCAGTCAAAATCCAACACAAGAAGAGATTGATAAGGCTCTGGATTTAGCCAAATCAGCCGAAGTTGCCGTATTTTCTCCATTGCGAATAATATTGTACAAAGAACAACATGAGCTTCTTAGAAAGCTTCTCGAAGTCAACAAAAACGTTATATATGTGTCGCTATTCGATCCCTATGAAGTAATGTTGCTTGATGATGTTTCTTCGATTATTATAGGATTTGAATATAATGATCTTAGCATCCAATCAAGCATCGATGTTCTTATAGGAACACAAAAGGCATATGGCAATTTTAACATTCATTAAAATTATATATTTTTTTATTTTTAGTAAAAATAACATGTATCATGTAAGTCTACAGCAGAAGCATACAAATGATTGCATTCATTAACTTATTACAATTTAATTTTTTTTGAATAAAAATATTTAATTCGTATTCAAAAATAACAAATGATATATAAAATTCATAAGTAGAATTTATTATATATCAGTTTGAATAAGGCAAATAATATAATATTTTAATTATGATTTAATTCGTTATAATATTTGATGAAAAGAAAGAATATAGTCAATAACAATGAATATTTTTATTCTATGTTATTCACATTTCTATATCTATAAAGAATGACGAAAAAATCCAAAAAATAGAAAATGTCAGAAATATAAAAATATGAAAATTTACATGTCAAAATTATCCATATTTTTAAATTGTTTCAAGATTATTTCAATCATTATTTAAACCAGTTTAAATTTCCCACAGATTCATATTTTGAGAAGCAGAGGGTGAATCTACATGCGAAGTTCGCTGATTTCTCGTTTGTTGATACAAAAAAGATAACTCAATTAGATTACAAAGACAAATCTCTTTATTTCAACACTAACACTGGTGTCAAAGGGTTTACTTTCACAAATAAAACATTTAAATTCCAATTAAGTTCTGATTCAAAATTCAAACTTATTAAATATTTCGATGATAAAACAATTGACATAGAAAATAATACAGCAACGATGGAACTACACTATGAAGACAAAATTTCTGAAGATTCTGCAGAGTCTAATTTACAACTCGGAATTATCAATGGAAAACCAGGTTTGAAGTATAATTTACATTGTCCTTATGGCCAGATATCAGTTTCCTACATAGAAAATACGATGCAATTATTTTATAGTTATAAAACATTATTTACAAGAAGTAGAATTGGAACAGGCTTAACTTTTTCAACAGGACCAACAATGCCATGTTTTATTTTTGCTAAACATATTTTCAAAACTCATCCATTGAGACCGATGTGTGCAAAACTGGGGGAAATTGGAACGAATGGTGAGTTTTACGTTTATGTTGCACTAGAAAACGTGTATCTGAAACCATTAGATACATTTCTTTCATATCATGCTAAAATTGGCGGAAATACATTATTTATTGCTGATATTTTCCAAAGTAAGCCTGCATCATTAAAAATATTCTCGAATTTTAACGAATGCACAACATTTACCATATCTATTCAAGCAACACCGAAGCTTGAAATTTCGATGAATCAAATTTACTCATATATTGGCAAACCATGCATTTCCATTAACTATGATAGTGAAATGATAAGCACAAGAAAATCTGTTCAGGAATTTATTCATGATTTTTTCAATTCATTTTAATCAGCAACTTTAGTTATCAATTTCCACTTTTTGATGCTCAATAAATAAAATTGCAAGTGTTGAATATTGATAAAAATTAATTATACAAGGTTGACATTTGAATTTTCTCAAAATAGAATCGTTAATAATGTTAAAATCCATGAATTGATAATATTGCACCAAGAGCTTTCTGAAGCATAATCCAAAGCTGTTTTGTTATGCCAGCTTTTTACGTTGACATCTATTCCAGGAACTGTGAGAAGGAGTTTGACAACTTCTTGTTGACCATGAAATGAAGCCCTCATCAAAGCTGTATATTTGTATTTATCTCTCAAGTTAATGTCAATCCCACATCCGATCAAAAGATGAACCTAGTTTTGAATGCGATTTTCTGCTGCATCAGTGAAGATGTTTCTATCTTTACTTTTTTGTGTCACGTAAACAAATTCCTCTCTGACAGCAAATATGGCATTTTTGTATTTTTCTTTTGCAATTCTTTTGCAAATTTCATAGATTTTAACAATATTCTCTTCTGTTTTCGGAATCTTCTTCAATACATATTTATGTGAAAAAGATTCATTTTTTGCCGCTCAGTTTGCATTTTTTATGAAATTAATTTAATTTTCACGACAATAGTGCAAACATTATAACCAAGACATCTCTGAGCTAAATGTCTAATATTCAGCTCACCATTTATTAAAAAAAAATTCATCAAATTTCAAGAATAATATCTCAACAAAATCTGAAATAATATTATAACCATGACATGTATAATAAAAATGTCAAATATTCAAATGCTTATCATTGAATAATAAAAAGTAATGATCAATAAAAAATTTCTAATTACATAAAAAGGTAAACTATTAACCTTTAGATGCCAAGATCAGGATCTTCTTCATCGTTGTTGAACTTGAAGACGTCGACGGTTGTTTCTTCGTGGTAGTCAGTAGCGAAGACGTCGTCACTCTGCGGGATACCAGTAGAGAAGAGTGGGTTGTCGACAGTTTGCGATACAGAGCCTGGAGCAGGAGTGATGCAGGACTCGCTGATTTCTTCGTCGCCTTCTGTTGTAGTGTCATCCTTGAATGCGTCGTATGTGAACATTCTCTTGCGGAGGTAGATGACACCAATGACAAGGAGGACAATGACTGCGATAAGGTTGAGAACTGTGAGGACCCAGACAATCGGCATCTTGGACTTGTATTTATTAACATCATCTGTATCGATTTTATCTGGTCCTTTATTGGATGTTGACGATGATGATGGAGAAATTGGCTCTTCACCTGGTGCGTAGCATTGACCACCTTCCTCGCAAATGCGGACAGGAACGTGCTTGCTGGAACCTGTTGAGTTGTAGTTATCCATGACATAGAAGTTAAAGTCATGGAGACCAGCTGGAATCTCGCTGGGTACGTCAAGGTTGAATGCGAATGGTGGTAGGTTCTCTACAATCGTGTGATTGCCGAGTAAGCGATAGTCGTATTTCTCTCCTGGCTGTGCAAAGATCGAAATGATCTGACCAAGATCTTTGTCTGCGACTTCACCGAAGATAACCATATCAGTGTGGCCTTTAATGTAGGCTGGGTCTGATGCGAAAACGGAAACAAGCTCTGGGGCATTTGGTGGGCTGAGCTTGAAGATTTTTTCTTCAACAGTTGAGACAATACCATATCGATCTTCAGCCCAAAAACGGAAGTGGTAAAACTTACCAGATTTGAGCTCTGTTGGGAACGGGAATTCCGTAGTGAAAGAACCTCTGTTAAATTTAACATTTGTTGCCTGTAGTACTTTGGAATTGTTGAATTGGTACAAGAACTTGAGCTGGCCCAGTGCATCATCATCAATGCTACCTGCTAAGCTGATTTTATCAAAGGGGAAATACTCTTCTTTAGGCTTTGTGGATAAAGCCAACTTTGGTGAGTTATTAGCAATGTAGGATCTTTTAACTGTGTTTGACAATACACCAGATTTTTTGTCTTTTGCAGAGCATATAAATGATGATTGGAACATGGAAGCAGATGTTTCAACTTCAAAGACTGCGCTCTTTTGGTTTTCAGTCGGTTTGAATGTAAATTCTTTGTACTCATAGTGCCTGGTATCTGGTTGAATCATAACAAGAATTTCATCGGAGTTATCATAATCAACTACTCTGCATTTAACTTTAAATTTTTGTTGGGGCGCATAAGTATTTTTCCATTCAGTATCATCGTAAACGATTGGAGGGCTGTTGAAATTAATTCCAGCACCGACGGCAAAGCCTAATGTAATTGATTTTTCAGCTGGCACTACTTGGTCAATCCATGAGAAAGCATATACACTGTCAGAGGTTGTTTTTGTGGCCGTTCCATTCATGAAATAAGGATAGAAGTTGGGGTCAAACATTGCTGTCTCAGGCATGTCTCCGACGTAGATAGTATTCACGCTTGGATAATTCTGGAAATAACGGACGAATGTAGTATAGTTATATGTATTGCCTGATGTAACATAGAAGCCTCTTTCACTTTCTAACATTGTAATCGGAGCATTGTCATCGTCATTGAATCCGCAATCAGCGAAAACACCGAGAGAGACCTTCTTGTCGAAGAATCCATTATTCTTGATGTTGAATTCAATGGAATTAAACTTTCCCTTTATGTTCTGTGAAATTTTATATGAAAATGTAACATCATGGAATGTGATTGGTTCATTTTGATTATATTTAAGGAGGGTACTATAAACCATTCCTTCTTCATCGGTAACATTTAACTTAACAAAGAAACCTCTGCCTTTATATGTCAAGTTAACTACACCTTCTGAAGAGTTGTGGAACTTAAGATCGAACAGGGCATTAGAGTCTGTTGGTTTTTCGAGCACGAAAGCATCACTACGCACTTTCGCGAGGAACAACGAAAACATCGAAAAATTTGAATTTTTTTTCAAAGTATTCAAATGATTTCTGAAGGAGAAAATAATGTCGGTCAAACATTATCGGTGTTAATGAATGATGCGCAAATAGATTTTTTCAAAATTCAGTGTGGACTCAATAATTTAAAATATTTCTCAATTTTAAATCTTGCTTTTTGTTTCTTTTGTTAAGCGTTTTTTCATTACTGTTTGATGGGGATAATAGTGTAGCTATAACGGGGCCGATTTACTATAATTTATTAAAAAAATGCCATTTATTGTACTTTTTTGATTAGTTTACATAGTGTCATTCAAACCATCGCATTATCGATAACTATGACATCATTAAACTCGATACTACATGATACAGTAATTGGAAACTATCAATTGCCACTTTTACAAATCGATTTTTTTGATAAATTTACATTGTAAACCATTGTGATCATCTCTCTAAAATACTAATAGAATGACGAATATGATAACGAAATTTTCTGAAACCTTTGAATTCGTTTTACATCTAAAATTCATTCCAATTGTTATATCTAATCTTTACCATTCATGGGCATTCCAAAAATCCATATATTTTTAATCTGGCAACGAGTTTAAAAATGGCATATTTAATTCCATCGTATTTCTTTTTGTTTGATACTATTGTAATACTTTTTGTTGTTTTCTTCGTCCTCCGAATAAAAAAGTGACAAATCAAAGTCTGGCGATTTTTAAAATCCAGGGTTATTTCACTTTTTATTCCCCTAATTAGAGTCGAGTATATTAAACCTTGAAATATTACATGCTTTAATATACCAGGAAAGTTACCTATTTGTCCATACCATTTTCCAAACTCAAATCTGACTCATATTTCCTTATTGCATGCATTTTCTCATCTTCCATATACATTATATTGTTATTACCGTTCTTTATTTCACTTGAAATGCTATCTGCAGCAACATCGGATTTCATGTCGCATAAATTTTAGCTTATTTGCATTCATTTGTTTACCATCGAATTTACTTGTTGTAAGCTATTGCATATTTGCATATTATGCTTTCATTACCGCATGATCACTATAATTGCTTTGATATTTAAGATAATCAGCAAATTTCTTTCTTTCTCTATTATATAAAAACCGCACATATTTAGTATGAACATGCATTAAAGGTCGAAAAACAATATTGATTTTATTCAATATTGAAAAATATGCTCTCATCTCATATATATTGACACATGGATAGTATACAAAAATTACCATTCCGATATTCTATTTCAAGAGTAGTTTATTATAATTTTGACGTTTGTCAGAATTTCAAAAATTATGTCATAAATTTTGTCAAAATATGTAAGTTGGATTAATAAAGTATATCAATAGATTATTGTTATAAAAAAATAGATTAATTCATCAAAAGAGATGATTAGAGTTGTTTAAATGCCAAGATCAGGGTTTTCTTCATCATTGTTGAACTTGAAGACGTCGACAGTTGTTTCTTCGTGGAAATCTTCAGCGAAAACTTCGTCACTCTGCGGGATACCAGACGTGAAGAGCGGGTTGTCAGCAGTTGCAGACACAGAGCCTGGAGTTGGGGTGATAGCTGATTCGCTGAGTTCTTCGGCTCCTTCTGTTGTCGTGTCGTCGTTGAATGCGTCGTATGAATTCATACGCTTGCGGATCCAGAAGACGCCAATGACAAGAAGGATAATGACAGCGATGATGTTGAGGACTGTGAGAGTCCAGATAACTGACTTCTTGGACTTGTAGTCTCTGTATTGATTAGGAGTGTCTTGATCTGCACGATTGCTAGTTGTAGATGTAGTTGGTTTCGTTGTTGGGTTGAATGTTACTGGTGACTCGGATGGTGGGTCAGCGCACTCTGTGCCTGGCTCGCAGACACGGACTCTGACGGAGTTACCTTTGCCTGTTGTATTTGTGTCATCAACGACATCGAACAAAAGATCACGAATGCCAACTGGAACTTCCTTAGGAATATCATACAGAAATGCGAATGGTGGATTAATCTTTTCGATCAAATGCTTGCCAAGTTCTGTTTGAGGATAATCTGGACCTGGCTTACCGTAGATAGTCATTACCTGACCGACATCCTTGTCTGTGACTTCTCCAAACACAATTAAATTTGTGCGGCCTTTGATGTAAGCTGGATCTGATGCATAAACAGAGAGAAGTTCTGGTGCATTCGGTGGCTTGAGCATAAATTTGAAGCTCTTCTTCTCTGAAACGGCGCCGTCACCATCTTGGACCCAAATGTAAAGTGTGTGCTCTTTTCCTGGCTTAAGTTGCTGTGGAATCACAGCGTCCAATAAGACATCTGTAGGTTCTCCATTAATGCGAAGCAATCCGCCGACTTGGAAGATTAAACCATTATCAAATTGATATTTCATGTAGAGAGACTCGTCATCAGTGAGTGTGCATTTGACAGCTATTTGCTCGTGTGGGTAATACTCTGTCTTCTCTGGAGCTTTGATTTCGATTGTTGGAGCATCGTTAGAAAAGATAAGACCAGTGACTTCGTTTGAAATATAGTCTCTTGAGTCCTTGGCCCAGCATTTGTAAGGTGTAGCAGGCTCCTCAGGGCTAATCGTTTTAGAGATATAACCAATTTTGTTGTCTGCAGTCGGATGGAAGACCTTTGTCTCTGGTTCGCCATTGAAGATCGATATGAACATTGTAACTGTGTCGGAGGTGTCATAATCGACAACTTTGCACTTGATTTCAACTTGGTCATCTGGTGAATATGTTCCTTTGATGTTTGATACATCAAACACGCGTGGTGGTGTGTCAAAGTTGACGCCTGCACCAAGTGTGAAGCCCAATTTGAGAGTTGTCTCACCCATAATTTCCTTATCTTTCCAAGAGAAGGCAAAAACGCTATCTGATGATGTCTTGGCGACTTGCTCATTCTTGAAATATGGGTAGTAGCTTGGATCGTACATTGTTGTCTCGGCCAAGTCTCCAATGAAAACTGTATCAACGTTAGGGAAGCTACCGAAGTCGCGAATGAATGTTGTGTAGCTGTACTTCGCTGAAGATACAAAGAAACCTCTTCCATCTGCTAATTGTGTGATTGGTGCGTTATCATTATTATCGAATCCGCAATCAGCGAATATACCGAGGTCAACTTTCTTAGGGAAGAATCCAGAGTTGTAAATATTGAATGTTACTGTATAAAGATTTGTTTTAGTGTCGAAATTCTCGCTCCAGGAAATTGTAAGTTCGTTAATTTTGGTTTCTTTTCTGTTGTCATATCTCAATAAGGATGTTTTGACATTTCCTTCTTCGTCTGTAACGTTAATCTTCACAAAGAAACCTCTATTTTTATAAGTAATCGGAACAAAGCCTGAAGATGCGTTCAAGAACTTAAGATCAAATGCAGCATCCTTATCGGTTGGTTTGATCATTGCGAATGCATCACCATACACTTTGGTGATGAATAAAGAAAGCATTTTTTAAAAATTAATTATGATACTTGTTCTCTCAATTTTTGAAAGAGTCTGTTCGATAATTGAAAAGTTTACATGAAAAACCAAATCAGATCAAAACTTGAAAATTATAACCTATAGATTATGGGTACTAGAAATATCAGATTATTTTTGATTGACAAATCTTGATTGAATTATTTTCAATTTTCCCAGAAAAGTTAGTCGATAATATCAGCTCATTTTTACAGCACAATGAGCATATTCATTTTATCATTTTTCTTATTCACACAGAATTTTATTCTAAGTTTAAAATCATCATTATCATGAATATTTAATATTGAAATAAAAGAGGGGGAACTCCACTTTTTGGGAAATTTTTAAAAGTGACATGATAAAAACGCCTCCTGCAGCTCCATCTAACGTT
>MRSU01006935.1:0-10303 GCA_008369845.1 Trichomonas gallinae
TTTACATATATTTTTTTCTTATTTATAAACATCATCTCATTCTTTCAATATTTGACTGATAATTCATTACATAATCTTATCTATGGGTATCAAACCATCCATTATCATTCTCTGAGTGTCTAATCTAACTGACCATTTTTCGCACCCAAATCAACATTTACAAAAATTAGTCGTAGTTAGTTTGCACTGATTATCTATATGGAATGATCATGGCGGTGCTATTTTGCATTAATATGTGCTCCATTTCACCTTTTTGCACAATTTATTCAATCACGAGCAATTTGATATTCGTTTGTTTATCAATAGATGCAATAGTTCAACTTTTAATATTATTAGTTTAACTTAGTAAAACATGCCTACAACATGAATGATCCATAACTCGAAACTTTTTTAATTTCAAAAATTCACAACTTGATATCTAATGTAAAGATAGCTTCAATCATCTTCGATTATTTTACCACTCATAATGGTTATTCTAATCCAAACTTCTATTTCTTTTGTAATGTCATCATTATAAAAAAATTAATGAAATCAAAATTATGATCGAGAATGAGCTTTATACTATTGATATCATTATGCCTATTGTATTATAATAAGTATCTTGCATTGGTAAACCAAAAATCGACAAAATTAATAAAAAAATTAAAATTAAAAACAATTGATCATTTAAAAGTTTCAATTAAACCTTCTTTGATATGTGGCCGATTATACTTACATCATCCTCATCATTTTCAACATTATCAAAATCAAAAGAAGAATCATCAGGAATTACTTCGCCGCTGAACTCTATTTTGTTTATTGCAAAGCATGGTGGATCACCATTGCAGCTTTCGTCGTGTAATAATTTAACAAATTTCGAGCTATATGTTTCACTAAATTTAAATGTTTTTTCTCTGCACCTTCTCATTTCATTATCTTTTTCAACTTTGTGAATAGTCTTCCATGTTGTGTTATCGTTGGAAATCTGTAGAGACCAACTGTATAAACAACAATCACAGCAAATGTAAATTTCTTCTTGGCAACAGCATCCATCATCTGTTGTACAGCAACCAGATTTCAAATAATATCCATTGAGACGCATCTTATGATTTTTAACATTAAAAATAATGTACGGATGATCTTCTTTTGATTTCCCACAGTTGGAGCACCAATCATAATTCTTATCCATTTGATCAAATGTATATTCTGGTTTAGTTTTTTGAACTGATCCATTAATATATTGGGAACTAGAGCCACTGTAATAGAACTCAATCAACCCTTTATTATAAGCTTTCTTAAGGATAGACTGGGAATCATGAATTATGTTTTCTGAAATAAGAAAATGAAACATAATAAATTTGAAATCGAATCTGACAAATAAATTCGTTTACGTGACAGAATATATTTTTACATGTCAAAATGTTTATGATATATAAGATATTAGCAATTAATAATATAACTATCTCTTTTTATGCATGTCTAACTATTAAAATGCAATTGTTTTGCATTAAATAATTTTCAATTTTTCATATAAATTGAGTTATATTACTTTTATTTTGGATTAATTAACTATTGTGTTCAATATAAGATAAATGGTAATATAAATTTTTAATAAATCCGATAAATAAATAATTAATGGTTAATGATAAACATTTTGCTGTGTTCTTCTCGAACATTTTGACGTGTAGTCATATCCTCATTGTACTTATCAATCACATCTTTTCCTGGCTCATCTAAGCGGAGAGGCGTTTTCATTCTCGAATGCTTTCCATAGTTCGAATAAATCGTCTGGAAGTCAGCGACAACAGTTGGTTTGTCTTGCAATGCCCTTGTGAAGAATTTCTGGGCTCCATCACACTCAACTGGTCTTCCTAGAATTGCGTCATCATTGTCTGCTGATATTTTCTCAAACTTTACATATGCCTTGGGTGAAGGAGGAGTTGGTGTGCTTGATTCACTGAAAGCAGATCTGAGGGAAAGCATTGATCCACGTCTTGTTAATGTTTGTGGCTGTGTATTTGGTTTATTTTCAGGAACAGTTTGGCTGATTGTTGGTGTATTGATTGGCTTGGTAACAAAGCGGATTGGCCTTGCTTCAGAAATTGCATCGAGAGAAAATCCCTCATCATCCTCGTTGGTTGAATCTGATTCATCTGAGTCTGTGTCTATCTCCAAGTTCTGTACACTTGGAGGGATGACTTCATCTGGGTTGAATTCAGGCAACTTCAATGTTGACTGTGAATATTTGTCAATATGTTGTGCAAACATTTTGATTTTCTGCTGTAAGGATTCCGTTGATTCACCCGTTGATATTGATTTAGGCAGTAATGGCATTGTTGGCATTGCACCGGTGAGATTCGGGACTTTAATTTGTAATGATGTTGGTCTGGCTGGGTTGCTTGGCTTCTGGTATTGTGTGGCTTTCACTGGAATTGGGCCGAAGCAAGTAAATTCTTCGATCGCGTTCTTCAGAGCTGGCCTTGGGATACTTACCAAGCATCTCTCAACTAAGCTGCCACCTTCGTACATCATAGAGAACCTCCATGCGACGAAGAAAGCCGCTTGAAGAACATTAACGAAATGGTTCGAACAAAGTGCAATGGATGTCGAACAATTTGCTAAAGCGAGTTTTTGTAAAACTTCGAAAAGTGGTCTTGCAATTGATGTTGATGGCGCTGGGTTTTCAATCAAGTTCTGCAGTGAGCCATCTTCAGGTTTATATATTACAAGCTGAAGAGCCAATGTCGCGCAAACTAAAACCGTTGACATTCTGCCATCCTGTAAAAATCCTGTAATTGTTTTAGCAATGAAAGACTCCAAAATACTTGGAACTTTCAAGTCACTTAATGCAATGAATGCACCATAAAGGTACTGATTGGTATTATATTGCACCACGTATATAACAAAAGTACTTGCGAGAGTTGTCAAATCTCTATCATTGTTCACGAACTTTCTCATGAATGAAACCCAATTGTAAGCTTTGAAGAAATAAACGAGTTCTTGTGAGCATCCATTTGATATTTCGTTTAACGCTTTGTCGTAGTTTCTTTTGTCTTTGATCTGAGAGAAGCTTGCCATGAATAATGCAAGCATATCTGAACTTTTGATTTTTCTGTCTTCGTCGAATATTTCTTCGTAGATTATTTCTGTCTCTTCAAGAAGAACATTATCAGAAAGATACAAATACGCGCCTTCTATGTGTGGCCTGTCTGTTTCTTGCCTCGTTCCATATATAGAAATTAAAGATAAAATTGCAATGCCGCGTTTTCTTTCGATTAATTCTCTTTGGCTCATTAAATTTGCGAAAGGTGCATAACCCAATGAATCTAAAACCGCTTTAATATTTGCATCATCTTCTTTAAGTGTTTTCATTAATATATCATACGACCACTGCCTAATAGATACATGCTTTCTCGTCAAGAAAACAACTGCGAGAGCGATTGTATCTTTGCAGCTTAATTTGATTGTCGACAGCCAGTCCCACTGCTGCTTTCTGATCTTTTCGACTTTGTTGTCGTTGATATCCATGATGTAGTTGAAGAAGAACTCAAGATCTATTGGATTAGAACTGAATTCGATGTTAGGAAGGATTTTTTCGAAATAAAATTTGTTGAGATTTTCGTCGAACCTTTCAACCCATGGCATATTCAGGAATATGTGTTCGAGCATCTCTTTCCTGCATTGCACTGACTGGAGCTCTTTGTAGAAAGTGAGCATGTTGTTGATATTTTGCTCTGTAAATGATGATAATGATATTTTTGTAAACGCGACGCCGAGTTTTTCGAAAAATCTGCACTCGGTAGCGCTTTTTTCGTTGGAAATGAGTCTGACTGTATCCAGCAATACATCAAAATATCTGTAAACTTGTTTTGGTTCAGCTTTTGGCTGATTTGTCAATATTGAAAACGTTTTTAAGAAGATATTCATACCGTTTGGTGACTGGAAGACGCTATTGATGGATTCTTTTATTTGATGATCCTCAGAAGAGATTAAAATCGATTGTTTGACTTTTTCGAATAAAATTTCCGTTGTCTGAAGATCCCGGTAGTTCTCCTGCATCGTTGTTACAACGAGATCAAAGACTTCTTCACTCGCAATGTACCTGAAAATCGTTGTTAAAAGCAAAACTGCAATGCTACTAATTTCATCTTTCACGTAAATCTTCTTTATGATGTCATGTGGTATTTTCTTGATGAAATACATATGAGAGAGTTCGCGGCTGAGTGCGCAAAGCTTAATTGACCATTTCAAGAATTTCATTTCTAACGTTGTGTTCTTTAGCCAATTGTAGACCATAAATAGAATAGTTGGGGAGATAACTTGCTGCTTTTCATCGACAATTGTCTTTTTAAGCAATTTAAGAATTTGTTTATCTGGAGTGAATTTTTGCAGCGATTCTCTTAGTGATTGAACTGACCTGGAGTTATCATTATTCATCTCCTCTCTAACGACGTTAAACTTTAAAATAAAAACTTGAATAACTCTAATAACAGTAATTAAAGTCTCTGGATTCATTGTTATGCCAGGTAATGTGCACATATTGCTAAACAAAGAGCCGATGATCCTACTGGCTTGTTCTTCTGAGTAGATATCGATATTTAATATTAATGAATTAAGTAAAACTATAATTGGCTCATCTGATGTTTGCACTGAAGCTCTTTTAGTGATAACCAGCTGAATGGCTGAAATAATCAATGAAAAGTTAGGAATTGTTGATTGATTGAGACTTAATAATTCGACAAATTTCGTGTGACCAGAGAAAATGCAATCAATGATAAGCATCATGATACTACCGCTAAGACATGATGTAATGTCCTTGTCATAAATGAAAGAAATCCACTCTAGAAGACCTTCAACATTTTGCTGCGATTTAATCATCGATCTCATCATATTCGGTATTGATGACTGAATGAAAGTAATATACTTATCAGACAAGCAAATTTCTCTGATTAAAAGTGGAAAATTCATAAAATTGTTCGAAATTGATTGTAAAACGACATTTAAGTGCTTGTCATCGATTGTACATATATTGTAAAGTGTTGTATCACGTGTTATTTGGTCGCATTCCGCTGAAGTTATAAGTTTTACGAAATTTTCCCAGCCATCTTGATTATAAACGCGATTTATGAGCATAGCCATGAGTAAGGTCGTGCTTATTTTGTTCATTGGTAACATATCCAAAACACATTTCAAGAAATTCGGAACCATTGACATTCTTTCTGAAAACATTTTTCCTGCATTCACCGGTAGAGATAAATCCTGTGGCAAAGTGTCGATTTTCAAGCTCTTAAAGCCGGTTAATTGATTGAAATCGAGTGTAAGCGGCGGCTGATTCTGGAAATGTGAAACAAAACAATCTGGTCTTGCGTTTGCTAGATTAAAAACGAAGCAGCTGAAAGCCCCTGTTGACGTAGATGCCAATCTTGGGTCTTGTATCGTAAGATTTGCAATAACTTGTAAAACATATAAAATTACGTCATTTTCGTTAACGATTTTAGGTGCAGAAACTATTCCACAGCATAGGAAGAATAGTTTATTGTTTAATTTCGATGGTAAACTACTCATATTGTGAATTAAATTGTGTGCAAATAATTTTAATATTGAAAATAGATCAAAATGCATTTCTGATGTAATGTAGTTTTGGAAAAAGTCGATTCCGAAATTAATTGCTACAAGTTCTTCGGTTTCTGTAAATCTAAGGAAATTATCTGAAATAATTCCTAAAAGATCTTTCAAAGCGATATATAATATGGAATCCACGGGCTGGTGCACGATTTTGTCGTGGTTTGCGTATAAATTTAAGTAATCTGGTAAAATCGCGACTAAATCTTGAAAAACAATCGAATCTTTGCTTAATAATATGATTTTTAACGGTGCATTGATGACAGGTGCAAGTTCATCGGGAAACTTAGGCGAACTGCCTGTCTCGCAGATCAAATCGACTTGATATTTCAAGTTTATTATTATTGCGATTAAAGTCTTGAACGCAATGCTTTCAATTTGCGTGTAATTGACGAATTTGAAGTCTTTAATGGCCAGTTCGTAAGAAAGTTGGCAAAACTTGCAAAGAGAAACTATGTCGAACTTATCTAATTCGAATAAATTCGAAATAACCTCTGGTATTTGGCCGGGCTTTGTTATCTTAGCGATTTGTGCTTTTTGGTCCTTCGCTGCGGGAATTGTCGGCTTAAATGAATTTATATATATTTGAGTTGGGTCAGGATCCTTCACCTTCTGGTTTTTTCCAACGGAATCTTGGTTCAGATACCTGATCCAGACCAAATGAGATGCTTCGCCGCCCGCTTCACGCAGAGCATTGCTAATCGATCTCATTTTTGAAGCAAAAAACCAAAAATCACGAAATATGTCAACAATATTAGCTATAGATCTTATTTTTTTACAAATTGAAAATTGAATTCTAAATTTTGTAAACTACGATTATTTTTGATTCAAAATCGAAGATTTCAGACGTGAAAAATAAACTATATATGGAATATATTTTTAAAATCTCTTACACCCGTAAAATGCATTAAAATTTGGCTACTTTGACGAAAAAGTTATCGAACACAAGTTTTTGATTTGCTATTATGAAATCTATAGAAGAGAAGCTTCGTTATTGAATATAGATATCACCCACGATATGCATTATTTACATTCCAAAACTGAAACGATTTAGATGGGTGGACATAGGATTTTAGGCATCAAAAGATTTTAACGAACGAATTCAAAAGGTTGTTGATGTATAATGAATATTTGTTATATGTCCTATTGATATTCATTGTTATTTTTGTTTTAATGACAAAAAAAAATCACTTTTGGTTTAATTTTATCGAAATATTTCATTTGATTATGGATCTCTATAACTCAGCAGTTTCATTTTTCATCTCTAATTTTATCACCCACGGCTCTTCACAAATTCCAAAAAAATAAGAAATTTAACTTTAAAATTTATATTTTTCAATATATTTTCATTAAAAATTTTAAAATTAAATTTATCATCATGATTAAAAATAGATGTGTAATTGATATGGTTTGCAAAAATGCAAAAATTTCATTAATTTCAAATTTGTTTTTAAATATTTATGATTAATGATATATTTCTATAACATATTCGCAATATATGGCTTTATAGTAAACGATTTATCTGCAATATATATATAAATCATTAGTTTTTATTGATTGAAAATGAGTGTTCGACGAGAAACAACGGTTTCTCGTATACCAGGCACTAATTATACAATAGATGAACTATTCGCATTTCATTCACCTAAAAAATCAACCTCAGAAAGCAAAAAACAAGATGAAAATAAAATCAATTCACCGCCAAAACCAGCAAAACGAATTCAGTTGAAATACTCTGATTTAAAATGCTTAGATAAAAGTGAATGGGTAACTGATATTGTCATTGATACATACTTACGAATCGTTATTAATGACTCACCATATCAAATCGGGGCAACTAATACATATTTTGGCAACATTCTCAATACAAAAGAATTTGAGAGAATGAAGACATGGGAAAGCATTGAAGATTTTTTAAATGGCAAATACTCGTATTTTTTGATTCCTTACCAGACAAGAGCACACTGGATTCTGCTTGTTGCTGAATGGAATGAGCGAGTAGTGCACATTTACGACTCATTAAATCGTCCGCCGCCATCCAAGATTTATTATCTTTTGGAATTTCTCGACAAATATACAGGGAAGCGTTGGATGAAGCGTAGACACAATGTTTCCGAGCAACACAATGGGAGTGACTGTGGAATATTTTTGCTCAAATTTGCCGAAAAACTGGCCCAAGGAGGCAATATGTATGCTGTAAATCAAAGAACAATTAAAAATGCCAGAGAAGAAATCAAATCTGTCCTTGAAAATTACATTCGCACATATTGTATCAAATAACACAGATATTATATAGAAAAAATCATAATGATTGCTTCTGTTTATTATCGAGTAGTGTCCTTGAGGCATTATAGATTATTGATTTATTAATAACTATGAGTATACCAATTGATGATATCATTTCAACAACGTGTGCGAAAATTCCTATGAAATGTCAACAAATTCAAAGGTGATAAATATAAGTATCATTTCTTGATGGAGATGCTGCGTAATTCATCATCCACTAATTGTTAGTTTAGAAAAAGCCAGCTCTCTAAATAATGTATAACAGAAACAATGTGATATTCGAATATGTTTGATATCAATTGGTGAGTGATGACATACGCCCAGCAAATGCTAATTGCGTTGTAAATTAAGAACTATAAGTTTAAGATGTATTGAAATCCCATTCCTTATAAGTAGATTATATTAATTCGCACTTTGTTTTAGTTTATGACCATAACATTCGCGATTATAAATTATATTCTTTAAAACTATAATAAAATGTTAGACTACGCTTGCCGAATTAAATGTCATACATATCAATATGTAGGAGATCTTGACAAAATGGATTGTAAGTCTTAATTTAAATAATCTGAAATTATTTTCTGTCCTTATCAATATATCCATTGAAATCGTCCAATCTAAGCCGTAGACTATTATATAATGCATGGTTCAGACCAATTATCCAATAATAGTTTTATCAAAATTAAAGTATCATAGATAATTTGAGGTTTTCAGAAACATTTTAATAGAAAACCATGACTTGAATACAGGAACCGTGTTAAAATCAGTTAAATCTTGATGATAGATTTGAAAATTTTTGAAGATGGGTGTTAACCCAAATCCTTTAGAACCTGAACCATATTCTAATGGTTAATTATAAATCATGAACTAAATTAATCAATTACCGTTTTCTCCGAATTTCCATTTTTAAAAAATTTATCTCGCAAAAAATTAAATTAATATCATTTTAGAGCATAATTCCGTGAGTATTCACATATCCAATAAAATACATTCATTCTGTCAAAAATTTAATCTATCGTAAAACTTTTCAGTATAATAACGCTTAAACAATCAAAAATATAATGAACAATTTTATATCATCCATCATTATTAAGCGTATTTTAAAATAACAATTTTGATAGCGGATTAGAAATTGTTAAGTTTACAATTGTATTCAAATATTTTTCAGAAACCGTTCAATAGTTTACAATGATTTTGCAAATTCATTTGATGTTTGAATTTATATGAGGAATAAGAATATTCATGAAACATATTTTATCAAATATTTTTTTGACAAATCATTCACACGAATTATAATATTTGCACATCGCAGATATTATTTACGATTTTAAATAATTGAATTATTTACAATTTTTTTGATAAGTTTACATGCTGAATCAATTTTTGCCCTATTTCGATTTATATTTAGTTATCATGTATTATTTTGAATCCACACAAAATCATTTTTGTTTAGATTTTTAATATAAATAATTTTACAGCAAATTGATTTAAATTAAATTACTTACAAAATTTATAAACTTATCAAAAAAATTGAGTTCTCACAATCTTCTCCATTCTATGCAGAACCCATGGCTTATTGTTGAAGAAATAGACGAGGCTGAGGACACAGATGGTACATCCTTCATGGGTGTTTTTAATCGCCCACCTACCGAAATCGCTGCCAGCCTCCCAAGACCAATGACTCCATTTGCAGATGCAGAAAACTACAGTATTCAAAGCAAATTCGTTGAAGAATATTCATCCTCATCTTCCTGCGAGATCGAGAGCCCTGCAATTTTTGCAAGATCTCAAAATGTGAATTATTCAGGATCTCTAATTTCTGTGTTTTAGATATATATTTAGTGTTTTCTTATAGTCAATCCTTGATCACACCTATCTTTCTTCTTAGTTTGTTTAATAAAATGTTTATTTCGGTTTTGTTTGAAATTAGCTCTTTTTAAACATAGCTTATCATGCATCTGCAATAATAGATAGAAAATGCACTGTTCTTCTTCTTGGCGGATATTTTTGGTAAATTTAAAATTCTTTGGGTAAAACTGTCGTTAGCCCATAAGAATACGACAATTAGGTTATTAATCGTGCAAATATGTCATATTCAACCGTTAATACTCGATTTCATATGATTAAACTAGGTTAAAAAATTACCAACGATTTAAAGGAAACTACTGTCAATATTCAACTTATATACCGACAAGAAATTATAGTAACTGATTAACAATGCTTCTATATATTATCTATTCTTTTGCGATACAATGTAGCAACCTTGTATTATAATAAGAAGTATATATGATTTATTGTATAAATAATTGTTGAAATTACATTTATGCGAAGATAGAGTTTAGATAGTAAGTGGGATGTCGAAAAGTGTGAGAATTGAGATGCTCAAGTCGTTGATGAATTGTTCGCTGCACTCAAC
>MRSU01006937.1:0-38578 GCA_008369845.1 Trichomonas gallinae
AATATTCATTTTTAAGATCTAAAATTTTAACCATGATATATACTATATATTTGCAATATATCTATGGAAGTGCAGGGCATTCTTAAAACCATTATTTCAATATATGTTTATTAACATTAAAAATAATACATACTAAAAACTGAAAAAGAAATTCATGAAATACCGAATCAAATGCACAGGCATTTTGATAGCTCTCATTAGCGTATCTATATTACTGTAATCTATTTTTAAAATGCTTAATATAAAACCTGTAAATATTATTCAGTTTATTATGTTAATAACGGAGCATTCTGTGAATAATATATTTATAACATCTATACGTATTAGCATCACACATAGTTACAAATGATATAAATTTACAATTCTAATCAAAGGATGAAAAATCTGTTTACGAGCCTATAAATCTTGAGATTATAATATACTTTCATGAATTATAAAGATATAATAATCAAAATTTCAAATTCTCGAAAAATGATAAGAAAAAAATACGAAATTAGCAAAAAAAAGCTAGTCTTCATAGCAAACATACATTTAGAATGCTTGAACAAAAGCATAAATAACAAACAAACAATTATAATTTTGGTTCATTGAAATTTTCAATGGACTGTGATTGTAAAAGAGATAAACGCGAGCTGTTGCGTCCGTAGAATGAAATATGAGACTTTGTGAGGAAGATCTTGTTGGAATCTCGAACTTTCGGCTTTACGATAATATTGTAATTTGAAGCTTTCATAGCATTGTTGTTCAAACTGATATTTTCACCTCTTCCCTGCTTGAAATACGGCATATCAAGCAGTTCCTGGATTGTTGCGCGCTTGTGAGTATTTACCTCCAAGCATTTGGAGATAACTTTCCTAAGTAGCAAGTTATGGATCTCATCTTCTGGATAAATGCCCGCTTCAATCATTCTCTGCAATGATAATTGATCATTCGAATAAAAAGGCATCATCCTCGTTGCCATAAAGTAAAGGGTGACACCGATGGACCAAACATCTGCAATGATTGGGTTATATTTGTCCTGGCTGAAGATTTCAGGCGCCATGTAGGTTCTTGTGCCTTTAAAAACGTGAGATATCATATGATCATCCGACAAAGTTGAAAGACCAAAGTCACCAATCTTCAATCGCCCATACTTATCAATCAAAAAATTCGCTGGTTTAATATCTGAATGAGCAATATGCCTATCATGACAAGCTTTGACCGCGTGCAGCACGTCAAGAGAATATCTGTACAATTCTTCATCCGAAAATTCAGGTTTTTCTGCCATTAACTTGTTTAAGTCTGAGGGGCAAAATTCAAGAAGTAAATATACAAAATTATTGAAAACATAATACTGATAAAGGCTAACAATGTTGGGATCGTAAAGGTTCTTCATACATTCAATCTCTGCCTCGTTAAACATGTTTTTCGGAATCTTCTTTAATGCGAAATCAGTTTGATATTTGTTCGAATGTACAAGATAAATGACACCGTACCCACCTTTTGCAATGGAATCTATCACGTGGAGACCCACAGATTCAAGAAATTCCACTTCAGAAGGATCCATAAATTTATCGAAAAAAAAAAATCAAACGATAATTTTGTAAATTTTTGAAAATAATTGAATACGAATTTTCACTCCTCTCTCAATTTTTGATACAAAACTTTAATAATTTTCTTCATCCTTCATAGTTATATTTACAAGTTCACTGAGAAAAAAATTCATAGAAAAGATATAAATGCTCTACTATAATAGAGAATCAAAAATATTGCGATTCATTTACATCAGCTCTTTTCAAAAAAATTGTTAATACACATTTAATTTTATTCCGTGATCCTCTCTTATGTTTTATTGCATATATCAATATTAAAACGTTCATTTTGTATTTTACCAAAAATTATATATTTATGATCTATAACATATATAAACACTATAAACTATAAAATTATTTCAAAAAAACTCATATTTAAATTTTTTGTTTGGTTCTCAGAAACGTAATTTTTTTTGAAAAAGCTTATGTATTCAATTTATGTTGGAATTTTCATGCAGCATAACTGGTTACTAGTGTTTTTTTCAAATTTAATTTCTATTGTATTTTTTTCCCAATTTTTTATAATTGTATACCATTAATAACTAGTGAAAGGCGAAAATATCCAAAAATCAAAGTAGTTTGGCCAGCTATTTTCTATCAGATTTCCTAAAAAAGTCACGTTCGGCCCAATCGCGTGAATAATCTATTATATATAATCTATATAAGCTATTTATGTAATCACTCCAATACATTTCCAGTTCGGAAACTTATCAAAAGATATTATTTTTTCTCACAGTACATTTTTTATGCTCCTGCGCGCTGAAATATTTATATATTTGAAAGTTATATATCAATAACAACATTTAAGGGTCTAAAAACAAATTAAATGAAATAATTTATAAAATTCGAACTAATTGTTGCCTAACTTGAATTTTTCACTTGATCGGGATAAAGCATTAAGACATTGAATTGACGAAGACCGAGTACCATGCTTATCAAGTGATGGCCTGAGATTTATCAAAGATCTTCTTTTCATCAGTGATGCTTTCTGCTGTAGGTTACGTGCCTTAGGAGATGTTGGATCGTCCTGTTTCTGCCGATTAACGAAAGGCATAGCTAATAATTCATCAATATCTGCTCTTTCATTTGGATCAACTACTAAACATCTCTGTATTAAATCAAGCAAGTCTTGATTTTCTATTAAGTTTTTGTTATAGTCTAAGTTATTCACCAAGTCTTTGAGTGTTTCATTATCTTGTGCGAAAAATGGAAAAGTTTTTGTTGCAAGATAGAAAATCGTTACACCCAATGCCCATATGTCTGCCTTAAGAGGGTTGTATTCCTTTCTCTTGAATATTTCTGGTGACATGAAAATTGACGTGCCTTTGAATATTGTTGATTTCGGTTGATCGGAGTATATCGTGGACATACCAAAGTCACTAATCTTTACTCTATCATACTTATCTAGTAGGAAATTCGAGGGTTTGATATCGCAATGCGCTATTTTCCGATCGTGGCAAGCTTTAACACCCAGTAAACAATCTCTTATATATTTTGAAAGTTCCTCAGTGGAAAATGATTTCTTGACGTGCAATAGTTTTTCTAAATCGTTTGGACAATATTCCATTAACATGTATACGAATGAATCAAAGTCGAAAAAATTATATAACATAACTATATGCGGATCATCAATTGTTTTTAAGCATTCCAGTTCTGATTCTTTGAACATTTCTTTTGGAATTGTTTTAATAGCGAAATTTGTATTGTATTTATGGGAGAACATCAAATAAATCACTCCATATCCGCCATTTGCAATGACAGATTTGAATTCTAATCCCTGTGTCGCGAAGAATTCGATGTCTTTTCTATCCATCAAAAATTTTGATAAATATAATCATAATTATAGCTGTATATTCATCTGGTGGATTTTACCGAAAATTTATTTTCCAGAAAAGAATTTTCAATGAAAAATAATCGTAAAAATATCCAACTTTTGTGATATTTACAATCAAAACTCTCGAAACTTTAGAAACTGGATAAGCAGACAATTTTATATCTATAACACAAAATATTTTGAATAAATATCAAATCGCGAATAATTTTGATGATTTTAGACTCCTTATTTTTCATTATGGCTGAAAAACTTACTCTTATCCTAAAAACGAATTCTTTTGATCTCAAAATCGATTATTAATCCAAAAATAAGATTTTCAAAATCTATATCATATAAAGATTATAAATATAAAATAAAAATTTTCTGAGAATTTTCTCCGTCAAAAATTTATTTCTCATGCATTATGTTATATAATGGATATAAAAATAAAAACATTTTCATTCAAAAATCAATTTTTTGAAAAGATAATAAGTTCTTTTAGTTCTTTATATCATAACGAATATAAATTTAAAATTTTCCAGAAATATTAATTCACAAAAAATAAAAAACCTGTAATTTGTTATCACTATTCATTAAATATCATGGACAATAAAAAATTTCCGATATATCCGAATTAATTTTTTTATTATATCGGAGTTATTCGACTGTCAAGCTAAATATGACATTTATACATTGTAGGTATTAAAAATCAAAATCCTTTTCAGTTACTTTTCGTATTATTTTGATCGATAAAATATATCACAGGGATTATGTTTCTAATCTCAAATATAAATAGAGTTACGTATAGATAATCAAAAATCAATGTGTAACCGGTTCAAATATAATTTTTAATTTAATAAACAAACATTATTCAAAGCTGAAATGTTTCTGTGGATTTAGAGCATGCAGTCAACAAGGAAATCCTTGAAGGCCTTAAACTCTGCAATGACAACAAAGTATGAGAAGCAACACTAGAATTCCTATGTTTTTTGAGTTTTCTTGATTCAGCACCAGAAAAGCTCGAAGAAAACGAGAGACAGTCATGTGGCTCGATGAATTGCTGGAAATAAGGATGTTCAAGCAGTTCTGTTAATTTAGCCCTTCCCTCTGGCTTATATACGAGGCATTTAGCGATCAACTTAGCTAACAACCTATCAGCGATGCAGTCATCGCAGTAAATTCCCCTTTCGATCTGTCTGCGTAAATTTCCAATATCTTCGGCATCAAATGGGTAGCATCCTGAAACGAAGTGGTAAATTGTAACACCCAATGACCATATATCAGCTTGCATTGGATTAAACTCTCTTCTGTAGAATATTTCAGGAGCCATGTAATGTTTTGTTCCGCCAAACTCCAGAATTGATTTATTGTCCTTAAGTATTTTGGAAAGACCAAAATCAGCGATTTTTACACGTCCATACTGATCTATTAAGAAGTTTGAAGGTTTAATATCACAATGTGCAATATTTCTATCATGACAAGCTTTAACAGCAGATATAGCCTCATATATGTATTGAGAAGCTTGCTTTGGTGATAAATTATATCTATTTTTGAATACTGTTTCGAGATCGTTTGTGCATAACTCCATTAGAAGGTACATATCGCTATTGTATATTGCTGTTTTATATAAACTAACTATCCTAGGATCATCTATCTGCATTAAACAGTCTATTTCCGTAAACTTAAACTGATTCATTGGAATTTTCTTTAAAGCGAAATATCTTTTGTATTTAAACGAATAAACCTTGAAAACTGTTCCATAAGCTCCATGCGAAATAGTTCCCATACATTCTAGTCCTTCTTGAGCAAGGAAATCAGCTTCAGGTTCCATATAAAAATATTCGAAAAAATTCAAAAAGTTTAGAAAATCAAAAAATCGAGATTTGTTATCTATACATTTAAATAAGATATGTTTAATTTAGTGGCTAGCTTATTCAATTTTGGTTAATCACATAAATATTATGATTGATGTGATGTTAAATATTTTTAAGCGGATTTTTCTTTGACGAAGTAAATATTTGAAAAGCGGAATTTTTACATCAAAGAATAAAATATGAAAAATAATGTTAATACAACATAGCACAGAAAAATAATTGATTTAAAATTGAATAGAGAGTACGTTTGAAAATTGCGAACAAATGAATTTTTTATAGTTTGGAATCCAACAATTACATTGTTCTAAATCTAATTACAGAAAATATTTTTTCTATTACTACAGTAACTTACCATATTATTCATCTGTATCATATATAGATAGTATTCGATATGGAAACGATACATAGAAAATTTATTTTTCTGTATTAAAAATTGACATTCGAAAAATTGAATAAGTTTGTTGACCAAGTTTAATCCTTAACCATTACTATCTAAACAACAAAATCATGAAAAGATTTTTTTTTTTTTTTTTTTTTTTCGCGCATCCAAATTTAAGCAATACGATTATTTGTAAATTAAACATATCCTTATGTTTTGGTAAACTAATACGTTGATGATTAACACGTATTTTTATGAAAATGAAAAAAAAAAAAAAAAAAAAAAAGAAAATGTTAAAATTTACAGTCTGGGCGATAAATATTCTCCACCACTCACTAACATATATTCATATATGTCTATTGTACCTATCTCATTAATATGAACAAAATCCTTCTACTATTTATTCTTTGCGCACAAATTCTTGAATATGTTCAACAAAATCATCTTTATATATGAATCAAGCTGGAGTTAAAGTATTGTATCATAGACAATTATATAATGGTATATATAGTATAAGTATGTCAATGATATGCAAGGTTTTTATAGCTGTAATATTAAGTTATAACTGTAATAAAGAGGTCGTGAATTATGATTTTTTATTTCTGGTATTTTGGCTTTTATTTTTATATTATCATTAATATCAATGCCTTCTTAATTAATATTATACAATTTTGTATTTAGAGGCCATGTTTTTAGCACAAAATGATTTTGTCAAAAAAAAAGTTTTTTTTTCATGATATACAAACAAATTTTTAATGATATTTTTGATATCTATTTCTAGGCAGTTTCGGCATTATTGAGCGGCTAGGCTTTGTCGATATCTTTGCACTAGGCTTAGCTGTTGGAAGACCGCTTGTCATCTGTCTCGGCTTCGTTAAAATCATTATTCTCTTTTCTAAGTCAGCCAATCTCATTTGCAGTCTGTTTATTGGCTCCTGTGAATCGTTTATCTGCTGCTCCATCTTTAATATTGCCTCTTTATATCTCCTTGATGTTTCTTGTGCTTCTACTTCGAGTTTCGCGTTTCTTCCTCTTTGTTCACTTGTTTCTGGTCCATTTATATTGGCATCATTCGCTATTATTTCTTTCAGTTTTTGTTCTAGTATTGAGTTCTCAGACATTATGTCTCTCTGCTCTTTATGTATGCCTTGGATTTTCGATATCATCATTTTCAGTTGCGAAGCATATGCTTTGACATCTGAATTCAAGATTTTCTGTGGTTGTGTTGGATTCTTAAAGGCTCTGTCTATTTCTCTGAGTCTTGCTTTAAGCTCTAAGTTCTTTTTCTTCTCTTCTTGGATTCTGATTTTTAGACTTTTCTTTGTTTCGAAGAGTTTTCGCAGTCTGATATGATCGGGATTTGACGCAGATGCAATTGCGTCGCCCATGTACCACTTAAATTGCGTCTGCATCCTCTCCATCATCTGGCCGAGTCTCTCATTAGGTTCTTGTATTAATGAGCCGATGTCTGATGCTCCAAACATTATAAGTGAGTTCATCAATGTCAAAAGTTTTCTTGATATATCTGACAAATGTTTTTCATCTTCTGTATATTCTTTCTCTGGCTTCTGTTCAACTTGTTCTTCAGGCTCCATATCTATTTCTTCCTCCTCTTCTTCCTGCTTCTTTTCTAGCTCAATTTGAGTTGATTCTTCAGCTTTTTGAGCTTCGAAATCTTCGAAATCATCAGAGAAATCTTCTTCTGGCTCAGGAGGCTGATATGGCTTAGCGTTTGTCTCTGTCAGGAAGAATCCAACTTGGTTAGACTCTTTTTCAGGTTCTTCACGTGTTTCTTCTGGTTTTTCTTCGACTTTTTCTTCTTCGTGATGAATTTCTTCGATTTTTTCTTCAGCCTTTAGTTTTTCTTCTGGTTTTGGTTCAGGTTCCTTTGGCTCTGGCTCATCATCGAATGATTCGAAGTCGTCTGTGAATGTTTGGTTCTTTGGAATTTCAATTTTTGGTGGAGGCTGTGAAACTTTAACAGGAATCTTCGTTTTATTCTGTTTTGGAGGTTCTGGCTTGGTTTCTACCTTCGGTAGAGGTTTAGATTCAACTTTCGGTTTAACAATTTTTGGTTTTTCCTCAATTTTCGGCTTTGGCGGAGGTTCTGCGTTTTCATCTGATATGAAGTCATCGTCGAACTCGTCTTTCTCTGGTTCAGAGGAATTCGTTTCTGTTGGAACTTTAGAAGCTGTTGTTAAATTTGGTTTCGTAATTTTTTCTTTAATTTCTCCTTTGAAGTCAAAATCTGTTGTCTCGGGAGGAGGGGAATTTGTAGCTGTTGGTGTTTTAGATGTTTTATTGGAATTTTGATTAACAAGTTTTTGCTTAATTTCTTCATTGAAATCGAGTTCAAGATTCTCAGGAGGAGGGGAATTTGTAGCTGTAGGAACTTTAGACGAAGGTTTTGAATTTGTTGTTGAATTTGTCTTTGTATTTGTTTTAGATGGTATATGCTCCGGTTCATCTTCAATTACGAAATCATCAATTTCTGGTGCAGGAGATGCTGTTGCTGTTTGAATTTTAGCTGTTGGTTTTGAATGCTTTCTCGAAACAGGCTTGGATTTCTTCGATCTCGGATCATTATCAATGACAAAATCATCTTCGAAATCATTTTCTTCATTTTCGATTTTTGGCGATTTTATTTTTTCAATTATCGTGTTTTTTACAGGCGGTTGTGGTGCCACTGTGATGCCAGTGTCAAAAGGATTGTCATCAATCCCTTCATCTAAGATAAATTCATCCCCAAATCCACCATCATCATTTTCCATAAAAATTTTTTAAAATACGTTACTAAAATTTTTCGAAAAATATAACCTTATTTTAAAAATTTTCAAATTCAAATCAATTTATCTCGTTATATAAAGAAAGAAGAATAAATTTTTTTTAAACATCAGTTATATATCTATATACTCTATATCATTATGGTCAACAATTTGGAAAATCATATATTAATTTTTTTATGAAGATTGAGCCTTAATACATATACCAAATAATAAATATATATCCATAAGTATAATAGTTAGTTTACTAGGTTTTTATCTGATATAAGGTTATCTGAATTTCAAAAAAATGCTATATAGTTTTGGGGCTCTATTATGCTTCTAAGGTAGCGTTTACCTATTTTTCCCGCGTTTGCCATTTTTTCTTCTGACTATACTTCTATTGCATTTTTGGCTATAATTAACCTATATATCTAAATAGTTTCACTTCTTATCACAATATTAGGGAGTATTATAATATTCATGAAATATAAGTATTTAGCATGAAAACAATGATGCGAAATTTAATATCGAATATTCTACACGAAAATCGAATAAATAAGATTTAATTTCATTCACAATATTAGGGTATATAGTATACTATCCTGTTTGCCTACTAGGTTAGCTCAGTTTTAATCATCTACGCTAGTAGACTTCAATTATTAACCTGATGGATTTTTGACAAATGTCATAAAATAGTTTTCCACATCAAAAATAAATTCATCTATTGGTTATTTCTTATATAAAATTCGCAGTAAAATAATGTTTTACACTTCATCAACTATGTTACTATTGAATGGATCTGCTTTATGATCCTTTTTTGGATCCTTGAAATCATCTTTGAATGGATCATCTTCCATGTGACCTGCTGTGCTTCTCCTCTTCTTGACTCTCTTCACTTTCTTCTTCGTAGGCTTTGGAGTGCTGTTGCCTAAGTAAAACTCATGTTCTTTCGCTTCTTCGAAATCATCTTTGAATGGATCATCTTGCATATCATGTCTTCCATAGAGTGGGTTATCGTTTGTCATTCCAGGCCATATGCTAGTCTGAATTGCAGTTTCTTGATCGAACTCTGGCTCTTCTTGAGGCTCCTTAGCCCACTTTCTGTAGAAATACCAGACAACCATACCTGTTATTGCAGCTATGCACAATATAGTCATAATCAAGAAGAAAATGCCAACACCGGATAAACCACTTTTACCTTTTTGTTTTTCTTCAGGACCTAAAAGTAAATTAGGATCACATTCATCTTCTGCCTTTAATGAATTAGGGGTTGTTGTGTTACAGTTTTGTATCTTTGGATTAAGTCCGAAGAGTGAATTCCAGACATAGTCAACACCAGCATAAGCATGTCTTAAGTATTTGTTTTTGATTGAAGAAAACTTCGATGTTCCATTATAGCAAACGTTGTAAAGGAATGGAAGGTTTCCAAAAGCATTCTCTTGCACTTGTGCAACAGATTTAGGAATAATAACTGATGTAACACCAGGATCAGCTGCACCGAAGAATTGGTGGAAAACAACTTCAGGAGATATTGAGTTTGGTAAGATTTCAGTGACATCACTTGGTACAATGAATATAGACTGCAGTGGACCGAATGTTGTAACAAGTTTTCCTGAAGATTTCTCGATCAAACAGTTGTCGACAATAGTGAAGTGAGAATTCTTTGATTCGAGCTTAAGATTTGCTTTAAAGTTATATTTCAATGCATCACTTGCATATTCAACAATGCCATCAGGAATTGTTAAGCTAGTAATGGATGTGTTTGCAGCGAATAAGCTTGTTATCTTTGTCAAACCTTTTCCGATTGTGATCGAACTAAGATTGATGCAATCAAGGAAGACTGCTGTTCCAACTTTAGTCACTGTATCAGGAATGGCAAAAGATTTTATGCCTGATTTTTCAAATGAACTTGTTCCAAGCTCTTTGATGTCGTTCTTGAAGCTGATTGTTTCTAATTTAGGACAATTTCTAAAGGCAAAGTCTCCTATTAATGTTGCTGTGCCTGTGATTTTCATTAAATTCGTGCAGTTTTCGAACATGGACGTTCCAGCTGGATAATCCTTCTTGAAGATGATCTCTTCTAATGAAAAAGCATTATTGAATGCATGTGATGATGTTTCGTTGAGTTCACTTTCAATTGTAATCTTCTTCAAGTGTTGAACACCAGAAAATGCGTACGGAGCTATAGACTTAATTGACGCTGGAAGTGTTAGTTCAGTAATTTTAGCTGCCGGCATAAAAGCAATAAGTTTATCTCCAGTATATGATGTCAGCATTGAGTTGCTGAATTTCATGTATGGAGATTGAACATCGATCTCTTCTAAATTAGGACAGTTGTAGAACACAGCCATGGAGAACACAAAACCCTCAAGTAAAACTATCTTTTTCAGGTTGTAGCAGTTTGATATTGCATTGCGACCTGGCCTTGAAGGTGGTGTTGGAGTTGTATATTCTGGAATCAAAGGATCAACCATTTCTACAGAATCATAAAATGTGATTTCCGTTAGTTTTGTATTATCGAAAGCATAACTTCCTATCTGAAATACATACATCAAATTGATTCCTTCAGAAAGGTCACAATTCTGGAATGCATATGGTGCGATATATTCAATACTATCATGCAATTGCACACTGCGAAGGTTATAACAATTTCCAAATGCTCTTGTTCCGATACGGGCTGGGTTCCTAACATTAGTTCCATTTGGATACTGTGCCTCATTATCCATGTCATGATAATAATATGGAGATTCATACTCTGGAAAATAGTGTTGATAGTCCATATTAATTTTAAGAGTCTGCATATTATGGCAATCAAAGAAGCACATGAAAGGAACAGCAAGTAACTGCGAATTACCTGTATTTTTGATATGCAATTCTACACGATTAATATTAATGCATCCTCTAAAAGCGCTATGGCCTAAAGTGTAACCTGTATCGCAGCTTCCAAGAATTAATTCACCAGCCAATGAAATGCAGTCGTGGAATGCAAATTCTGCTATATAATTTTTCTTGTTTGCTACCATAAAGTCATAATATTCGTAACGACTTATATATTCACTATCATATGTTTCTAGTGGGAATTTGAAGTTCTTCAAAGACCTACAGCGAGAGAACGCGTATGGTCCTATGTATATCTTGAGTCTTATAATTCCATCAAACTTGACTTGGACGAGATTAAAGCAATCTTCAAAACAGCTTTCGCCGATATAATTTGGTTCACCAAATACACGAATGAAACGAATATTGTCTGTACTTTCATAATGTCTTATATAGAAGTCATTTTCGAAGCTGACGAGTTTAAGGTTATAACACTTTTCAAACATTCTTGAAGGTAAACGTGTCATTGTGTAAGGTAAAATAGCCGTTTCCAGTGAATAGCATCCTCTAAACAACTGACCTGTTTGTTGTCCTGGCTCTACTTGTATTGTAACATTGACATATGGTGGAATTCTGATCGTTTTGAGGTTAAAACAGCCCATGAATGTTCTGTATTCAAGGACTAAAAGTGGATCACCGTTAAATCCAGATAATTCATGTCTATTTTCAAATGTGACGTTTGAAATTTGAGAAAACATAAAAGTACCAATTAACTTGCCTATAACTGAATATTGTACTACAAATGATTGAATAGATGTATTTGCAAAACAGTATGGGCCAAGTTTAGTAAGTAATGTGTTTGGGCTTATTTTCAATTCTTTCAGTGAGATGCAATTTCTAAAGGCATCCTCGCCTATTTCTGTAATATGGTCGGAAATTGTAAAGCTTTCAATGGAAATGCAGTCCGTTAAAAATCCCTTTGGAATTGCTGTGATTTCTGGAGAAAATTGCCCTTGCAAAGATTTAAGATTGGTACATTCTGCAAAAGTATTAGTTGGAACAGTCTTAAACTTTGAAATATCGAAAGATTCCAACCCACATTGGATAAATCCTTCAGATTCGATTTCAATTGGACCTGTATTGAAAGTAATCTTCTTTAAGCGTCTTAGCCAGGCTAAACTTGTAAATGAAAGCACGCGATTTTTATCGGCACAATTAAATTCGAGTTCTGTTACTAGCTCATAACCTTTAAACTGCAATCCATTATCAGTGCTTCCATCAATATTTACAATCATCTTTGTTATCTTGTTGTTTGCAATTAATTTATAAGTTTCCCATGTGAAATCTTCAGATGCCTTAACTGTTATGGTATTTCCGGACACTTGTGGTGCAGATGATAATGAAATGGACTTGCTAAGCAAGCCAGAGAACATGAAATATCGGGAAATCATATTTTTGATAAATTGAATGTTAAAGAAATCATAAAAAGTTATAATACTATATTGTTGTAATATCATGGTATTTCTCAGAACAAAATTAAGGCGAGCATTGAAAAAAATAGACTGTGAAAATTGATTTTAAATGCTGAATATAATGAGAATAATGTTTCGATGAGGAATTTCTCGGAAATGATGTATTGAATTTTTCTGAAATTCACATCATGTTTATATCGGCAAGTTAATTATCTTATCGGTAAGAAAAATAGGTGCAAAACAGTTGCACATGACACACCACAACCATGGAGTAAAATCATCGAGTAGCCAATTAAGAATTTTATGAGTTGCTCATGCTGTATATTGTTTAAATATTGCAAAATTAGATAATGATGGTAAATTCAATTGATTTCTCAAAAAAATTGAGAATTATTCCATTCAATTCTCAATTTTTTGAATTATTTTCTCAATATTTGAGACTTCTCAAAAATGATGGTTGGGATTGTTACTCATCGATAATTTAACTTATAAATCCAATGCCCAGCAGATTTTTGGTCATGAACTGTCAAAATAAGTTTGATTTAAAATTTTCAGAAAAAATATATGATATGAAGAAATATATTATAAGCATATATATTTATCTTTTCATATATTTTTGATTGATTTTCACGCATTTCGATTAATGTTGTCATCACAGATTGCTTTTTCATCTCTTCTTTCGAAGGCGCCAATACTGGAATCATACATATATATTAGTGATGGTGAAGCTACTATTAATGATTTTAAAGATTTCTACAACTTACAATTGAAAACTCAATCAGAGCTTTTATCAATCACCAGGTTGAGACTTGTTGAATACTTATCACGAACATCCAGCGTTTCATATCTTAAAAATCTAAAATCAGTTGATTTTAGTGGACTTTACACATATTGCAGTCTCAATAATTATGATTTTTCAGGTTTGCTTGAACTGGAAGAAGTCAATTTATATACAACATATATTCGTAATATTCCAAAAGGTTGTTTCATGAATTGTTACAAATTAAAGACTATCAATTTTTACTATCAAATGTATGAAATAGGCGAGTGGGCATTTGCAAATACAGCCCTAACTGGCTCATTAACTCTTCAAGTTGAACGAAATATTTTATCTTATGCGTTTTATAATACCTCGATTACTGCATTAGAACTAATAATAGGCTTCTACGATCCTGATTCAGATAATTATGGCTTCTCCTCTGTTTATGATTCAGAAGCCCCAAGATTCCAATTTGCTAATAATCCAAAGCTCACTTCCGTTAAATTAACTACTGGCAACAAATTTGATTTCAGTATGTTCATCAATTGCACCAGTATAACCACTATGGAAGTCACATTTCCAAAAGTGAATATTGAAAATAATGTGGTTTACTTCGACGGACATAAAACTCTTGTGGGATGCCTACCAATGTTCAAAGAGACATCTTTCACTGTTCTTCCTGAAACCATGCAGATTATTCCGTATGCATTTAGTTTAGCTCCAAATCTTGAATCAGTTAAGCTGTCTCATGTCATCTATTCTACCCATTACATGCTTGCTGAAGCCAAAAAATTGAAATCATTTATTTGGGAAATGAAAGAGACAGAACCAGTTAATGTAAATCCGTTATTTGAAATTGCCCTTTATGAAGGAATGATGTGCAACTGCACCCAATTATCAGAAGTTCAGATTTCTGTTCCATATAATTTTATTGGTGCTTCTTGCTTCGAAAACTGCGATAAACTTAAGCTAACAATAGCACCAACATGTCATTTAATAGGAGACAAAGCTTTCATGAATGGGCCGATATTGCAAGATATCGATATATCTCAAATCGACTCTATTGGCAGTTATTCGTTCATGCACTCAAAATTACAGCGTGTCACGTTCTCTTCAAGACTCACTTACATAGGAAATTTCGCATTTGCGGACACCAACTTAGAAGAAGTTGAAATTCCTGATTCGGTAACCATCATTGGTGATGGAGCTTTCGAAAATTGCACAAAACTCTCGAAAGTTAAACTCAGCAAGAAATTAGTTTCTATTAGCAGCAGATTATTCATGAATACAGCAATAACTACCATAGAGATTCCAAAATCAGTAACAAACGTTTGGAAAAACTTTTTCCCAAGAGAGAAAGATTTCAATATCACCTTTGAAGGAGGCTCACATCCACTTTTCTCTATAGATGGCAATGCATTCATTCTTACAGCTGCAAAGAAACTGCTTTTCACGTTTGGAAATCTACCAGAAATTTATTCGATACCAAATGGAATCATTTCTATTGAAAGCAACGCAATTTATGGACCAGCTATCTACGATGCAGAGAGAATCTACCCTAGAAAGCTAAGAGCTGCAGTTATTAAAATCCCAGAATCTGTTAAGGACATAAATTCCAATGCTTTCGGTGATGTTGACTTCCTTTTCACAGTATGCTACAATGGCACAACTCCACAGTACCAAAATGTTAAATATAACGAAACATTTTTGCAAATGGGCGTAGAAATGCCTAAAACGCAGGCCAAGTTCAATATTTATGTAAATGAAAGGTATCCAGGCAAAGAAGCATTCTTATCAGCGCCAAATGTTGGTTTATGTGATGAATCACTTCCACAAATTTCTCATTGCGGCGTAGGCTTAGGATTATCTACTGAAGGAGAACATGATAAGGATAAATCAGGCTTGAGTGGAGCTGATATTGCTTTCATTGTTATTGGTGTTCTTTTAATGTGTACTGTTGCGGGATTGCTATGCCTATACTTCTTCTACTTAAAGGATAAGATGGATTAAATACACTTTTATTGAATAAATTTATAGTTTTCATATTGATATAATTAATTTTGATTTTAAGCTTAAATAAGTTATAATCTGACATTATATAGTTGGATAGAAGCTAATGATATATGTTATTAATCATCTTATCGATTAAAAAATTATGAAAATTTTTATTTTGATTTTTTCTAGGTGAATGCTGTAAAATATGATTGTATTGAAGCTAAATAACAAATATTTACCGAACATAACAAGTAATAATGAATATAAATTAATTTTATCTTGGAAGTATTGTATTCATGCGTGTTTCGAAGTTTCTTGATCTCAATCTTTGTAATTCTTTCCTAAGAATCGCGTTACTAGATTTCATCTGCTGAATCTCTTCTCTTGCTTCTTCTATTTGAGAATCAATCTTAACATTATCGCGAACGATCGATGAAATCTTGTTCTCGTGTTTTTCTGAGATATCTTCATTTTCTTTGCATATCTCTTTAATCTTTTCTATTGCATCTTGAACAGATTCGATTTCTTCTTTAAGCGAATCTCGTTGATATTTGTGTTTTTGAGCGAGTTTTACTCTTAACTCTGATAACTGTCTTTCTCTGTCTTGTGCTGAAGCCAATTCATTGTTATATTTATCAATAAGCTGTTTTCCCATTTCTTCTTCTTGTTTTATGAGTTCATCAGTCTCGTTTGTTTTGATTTCTAGCTTCTTACGCATTTTCTCGAGTTCTTTCTGGTTTTCCTCTGCTCTACATTGATATTTATAATTTGTGTCACGAATTAGCTGTGTATTGTACAGAAGATTTTGCTGTATTGATGCATGTGCTTCATCTATTGTTGCTTTCATGATCTCAACATTCGCGAGAAGCTCTGCATGCTTCTTTACGAGTTCCATGTTTTTTTCTCTAAGATTCATGCTGCTTTCAAGTGCAATTGACTGGTTCATTTGCTTAATTGCATCGAGCTGCTGACGTAATTCGTGTAATTCAGCTTCTTTTTTTGCGTTTTTCAGTGCTTTTCTGTTATAATGGAAATTATTTAATGATTCTTGTGTTTCTTCTATTTTGATCTTGATTGACCTGACTTCTTCTTCATTCATTTCGTCTAATTCTTTCAATTCGTTGTCGTTTTCTTGTCTTAATTTGGATAATTGTGTATCTTTCTCTATTTGCTTTTTCTTAATTAAAAGTCTGATGTTATTCGTCTCACTGATGTATTTCGATTCCAATTTCAGTCTCTTTGCTTTTAATTTTTGAATTACATCTTCAATCGCGTCGATTTTTTGGTGTATAGCTTCCTCATCTTCTTCCTTGCCAAGCATGTTGTTTATATCAATTGCTTTGCGACTGTCTTTGCCCAAAGCAGAAGAAAGAGTCATTCTAATGTACGTTTAAAATTACAAAAATTCTTAAATTTGCTTAAAAACAATGCAAATAACATCTATCTGCTATATTAAATTTGCATTTAAAAGATTATGCTTCGTTTTCAGTAATATATTGAAATTAAAAATTTTTCATGTGAATTGACTATATTTCGATACATAATTACAATCTCATAGCCCTATCTTACATATATTTATGTTGATAATGCATAATTTTAACAAATCGATTTTGAAATGAATAAAACCTCAAGGATAACTGTGGTAATGATTGATAAATTTTTTATTTTATTGAGTAGAATGAAAATATAATGATTTAAACTATGATATTGTTATAATTTCCTTGTTGAATGATCGAATTAGCTATAAGAACAATAAATATCTACTTTTAAGAGGTGGACATGATAAACTAGGCGATTAGAAGCATATTGCAAGTATACGCTCGTTGTTATCCTTACTAGTTAAATAATTTGATCGATGATCTGTTGTATTTATACGATTTTCAGTTAAAATCTCCTGCGAATATTATTATTAATGTCAAATGAAAGAACATTTGAAAGTTTACAACCATTTCTCTTTGCTTTTCACTGAAATTTTAAATGATCGATAATATTATCCTAAATTCTTCGTTTTTTAGGATGTTTTTATAGTAAATATCATGAATTTTAAGAAAAAGAACATTTGAATATTTTTGTTAATCTCGTTGTAATGAAAAAATTCGTTGGTTATGTTACTCATCAAACATATTGAAATATGAATGATATTACAGGCTTTTCATCTTTTTATCAAATTCCTGACGATTTTGAATACAATGATGAAACTTTTACATTCGATGAAAATGCAAGGTTTATTATTGTTCGAAAAGGTGGTGCTTTTAATATAGGAATTGCCTTAAAATTATTTATTATCATTCAAAATTTAAATTCCTTTGAAATTAATAAAAAACCATTATTATTTATTTACAATCTACATATTGTTTCTAACAATATTTTTATTTTTCTAAAAAAATATTTTTATCTATTTATAATCTACATAACATATATAACAATATTTAAAATTTTAAATCACTTTTCAATTGGACAATTGATAAAATTCAAAAACAAAATAATTTTTAAAAAATCATGAAATATTTAAATATTTCATAATTTATGTTTTAAATCATTTTGAATTTTAATCATTTAAAATTAGAATATAAAAAATTATCAATAATATTCTTATTAGAATAGACCTTATTTCAAAAATTCAATCATCAGAAAGGGGTTTTTGAATAATGTTTTTGACCATTTAATGTAAATATTCATCTTATCTGTTTTTAATCTATATTTTATCATAAACATCAACTTTTATACGATCAAAACGTGACAACTAGAATCCTTGTGAATTTTTTCTCCATTTAAGACAATTGACTGTGAGCTACAATATCACTTAATCATTTCAAAAAATTCTTAATTGAATAAATAAAATTTCGCTTCAAAAATCATGGAGTGGAAGAATCAATGTGCTCGCTATTGCGCGTTCTTTCCTTACTATTTAATTGTTTGTATTATCTTCATAGCTGTGATATTTCCACTCAGAACTTACACAACAGACTTAATTAAAGTGAATTCCGATTATCCAAAATTTAATTCAAGCGAAGACCCCACAATTGTTTTACATGTTACTGATATCCATATATCAGACTATTGGCCAGACTCAATTGTAAGGCTTAGAAGAGATCTGAATATTTCTGTAAATCAATTAAAGCCAACATTCACGTTATTGAGCGGAGATTTGGTTGACACATACTCATCTCATGATGTTCCAGCATATACAAATCAGCAGGAATCTCAATGGCAACAGTATAATGACACAATTTATGCAAGTCAGATAAAATTCGATGAGCTCTTTGAGTTATTCGGAAATCATGATCTGTACGGTTTATATGAGTTCATTGACAATGTTTCGTTCCCATCTAAATACACAAGAATCGGAAAAGCTGTTTCTTATTCTAAGGAAAGAAACAATTTACGCATTGTTGCTTTCAATCCACAATCATATCCAAGTGGACACGGACCACTAAACTTCAACCCATCACTATACAAACACATGGTTGACGCATTGGAAGATGAATTAGCCAAGCCAACAAACTGCAAATACACAATTGTCACTTGTCATTACACTCATGAATTATTAGTTCCAAAATTCGTCAAAAGTAAGAACGGACACACATTAGAAGAACTGCTCAAAATGCACAAACCGATAGCATTTATGAATGGTCACACACACCCAGCTAAGGCAGAAACAGTGCACTACGCAAATACTATGGAATTAACAGGAACAGCGACAAAAGAATTCGACGACATTTCAATTTTGTCAATAGACAATGGAAGAGTTCATTACTATACTTTTGACCCAACAAAAGTCAGGGGACCATACGCAATGGTAACTAACCCAGCTCCCCAACAATATGCTGTATACAACTTCCCAGACACTGAGTTCCCAATAAGAATCGTTTCATTTGATCCATCGAAAAACAAAAGTTTCGCAGTTACTGGCGATTTCACTGGAAATTTAACATTCGAGCGTTATCTACCTAACACAAATGATCAAGTCGCGCTATATTCAGTAAATGCTAAGTTTGAGAAAGGTATTCATACAATTAATGTTACAGGAGATTTGGAACAATCAATAACTTTCGCTGTTAATACAGAAAGTGGTCCATTCAAAGAATATCACACAGTCATGTACAGTCCTATGGCTGGCGTCATTGGATTCCCACTGATTTTCATTTTGTTCACTGTTATTGTTGTTTTCATGTGGATTCCTCTTGGTGCTATCGATCCCTCAGCAGATTTCATTGTCGGAAAAGGAGAAGAAAGAAATTGGTGGCTCATTATATTGGCAGGACCAATCACTTATGGTAGATGCTTAGCAGGAATGGAAATATGGATCAAATTATTTATTACATTTTCTGTAATTTCTAATCTATTCATGCCAATTTGTTTCTACAAACTTGAAGGAAGGGTGTCTGTTTTCTGGTTGTATGGATACATAACAAATGGAAGGCATGTCACTGATTACTTCTCAACGTTCGTCATGACTTGGTGCTTCATCTGTTTCATTGCATGGATTGTTTTAGCTGGCTCTGTTTACATGACAATCAAAAATGCTGGATGGTCAAAGTGCTCCTGGTTCTTTTTGATTGATTTGTTTGCCACTGTGTTCCTTATGGGCATAGGATGGAAGTTCCTTATTTTGCATTATGTTAGAGATATTGGCTACAAGTTTGATTATGCTGCATCATTCCCTTATATTATTTATCCTGTCTTGGCGGTTTTGTTGTATTTGATTACAGCATTATTCTGGAAGAAGACAGATGCAAATGTTTCTGATCAAGAAAATGAAAAGAGTGAAGAAGATTCAGGAACAGGTGTTGACGTATAAACTTTTTCTTGTGATCAAATTAACATAAACGACTCTCTTGTAAAGAAATATATTGATATTTACCATATGGCATTGGATATATAGATAAATAATGCTAAAGTTATACTTTTTATTCATTGACTTTTTGTTGATATAAACATAAAATTTTAAAAATGTAGCATATGTCAGCTATTTTATGATGCAAAAATGTTTTACTTTTATTATTCGTCTATGTTACTGATTTATTTTCTGCAAATAATAACTTTTTAAAAATGATTTTACGAAAACAATAAAAGAATCAAGAAAAATCCTTAATTGATTCGACATCAATTCTTTCAATTTCATAAGAGAGGTTTTTTCTTTCTATATAAATTTAGTACATATGTATTGAGTGGAGGCTATATTTTCAATTTGGTGACAAAATTCTGGAAAATTGAGATTTTGATTTATTATTCAATTGCCCATCTATAGCTATGGATATAGTGTTAGCATAACAATATATTGCTTCCATTGAAATATTCTCTTCATTTGATTACCACTGAGAAAAAGAATAAATCTTGTCTTGAATGTAAATAACATCATAATACATAATATTATATGAATGCAATTCATTTCTATCATCAAAATGCTCCAAATTACGATAGATATCGAGAAATATCAAATTTGACATCAAAATATGACATGTAAACATAACCTTATATTATTTTCCAATGTTGTTTTCGCCCACATGGGAAGCAATGGGTGAACATTTCGAAAGATACTATTCTGATGATAGCTTCATACAGCACAGAACTCCTGATGAGATATGCCTGATTCTTCAACATGCAAAATTAACAAAACCTCAATTTTGCACATTTTTTCAACTATTTTCCGAAAGATACGATAAAAATAAGGCATTTGAAGCAATGCAACAGGCATCTTTAAATGATAGCTTAAGTTTAAGCGAAGCATTAAATATTCTCGAGTCTACATCAAAAATTCTCGATTTGTCTTTTATAAAACAAATAGTTTCGATTATTAAAAGCACTCCATTGCAATATTGTCCAGGCAATACTGAACAAAAAAATAATATTAATTCAAATCATCAATTTTCATTTTTTAAACCACAAGATATTACAATATACAACGATTTAAGCGATTACATTTTAGATTTAACTGAAGAAAATGATGAAGAAGATTATCCAAATTCCGACGCCGACGAAGATATACCCGAAATACCTTGGCCAAATAGTCGTAGACAGCATTTTATTCCACAATTTCCACCGCTTCCAACAAATGAAAATTCTAACGAAAATGAAACAAAACAAACACAATCAGTTATACGACCAAAATTCAGACAACAATTATTCACATCTAGCGATGACGATGATGCGTCATGGGAAAACTCCGAAGTAAATTGGAGAATATTCCATGGAAATAGTGGTCTTCCCAATCCTTTCACGAAACAGAAAGAAGCAGCATTAAACATCCTTTCGCAACAAACAAATAACGAAAATAAATTTAAATACGACATTTCGAAAATTCCAGGCTTCGATGATTTTCTAGAAGAGTCACGCAAGAAGCTTATTAAAGAAATCAGACCAAAAACAGAAGGTGAACAAAATTCTCAAAAACCAAACAAAATGCCAGATCTAGATGAACCAATACCAATGTTTTACGGACCAAATAATTATCCAATGCCACCTATGGACGAAAAAGCTTTCAATCAAGAAAATAAAAAAATTATGCAACCTGTACAAAAGAAATCAGCAAACAAACGAAAAATACACAGTGACCACGCTAAAAGGTTCCAACAAGCAATAAAAAATGTAAATAAAAAATTTATAGAAAGACAAGAGCAATGGGCAAACAAAATGGCAGCAGAAGCCGACAAGCTCAAAAAGAAATACAAAAGACCGTCTGGTAGTTCCGACGACTGATTTGATTTCTAATTATTAATTTGTTTTTGTTATGTATATTAATAATGTACTATTCATTAGTTTTTTCCTATAAAGTTGGAGTATATCCATATAATTTCAATATTGCAAATATAAAATACAAATAATTGTTATTAATTCTCTTGTTACAACGTATATATTTGATACAAAACAATAATTATTTATAATAACAACAAAAAATTAATAATTAATTTTTTTGCAACGCAAACTTATAATTTTTCAGCCCGTATCAGAGAGTTTCTTTGTGTATAATGCATACCATCATATAATTTTTGGATTTTTTGATCTTTTTTTGTGAAATGAATAAATATCGAAATTGGATGGTGAAATGCTGACATGGTCGATATGTAGCTGAGATAAATGACTTGTTAATGGCAGATTTTGATTTATTTGAGGAATAAAATTATTAGAATTTTGCAGCTTTGGTTAATACAGATCTTCTCTTTGCAGCTGCTTTTCCCAAAGGTTTTATGGTAATTTTTGGATTCCTGGCCACGCATTTGTAAACATTATATCTTTTCGTTGTTCTTGGCGTAATTGTTGACTCCGGAGGCGCAGAAGCAGGAGACTGTGGCAGTGGAGGCAAAGGCTTTCGCTTCTTAAGCTCGGCTAAACTGTTTCTCAGTTTTGCCAATCTATTTTCGATTGTTTCTGTTTTAACCTTTTGTTCTCTTTCTATGTCTTTTATTTCTCTCTGCGCGAGTTCATCGAATGCTGCGAGTTCTCTCTGGTGCTTCATCATGAGCCTGTCTTGCTCCCTCTCCATCGACTGCTCCGCCTTTTCTTGCGCTGTCTCTGATTCGGAGGCTTCAAGTAGTTCGATTCTTTGTCTTGTTTCTTCTGCTGCGAGAAAATCCCTTCCTCCAACCAAAGCTCTTTCTACTGTCCGAAGCTTCATCAGCTCGTTCGATGGCTTGGCGAATTTCTTCAGGAAGTCTTCGTTGTTCCATCTTTGCTCGAAATCATCGAGTTCTGTCACTTGGTGACTTTTTAGCTGATTTCTTTTCTCTTGGTTGACTTTCATCTTGCGTTTGAGCATATCTTCTGTCTCTTTGAGTGTGTCTGCGAGATTTTGCTCAGCTTCTTGTATTTTTTCCTCGTAATGTTGAATTCTTTCTAAATGCGCAGATTCTGTGTCTTCTGCAACAATTCCGCTGGTGATTTTTTGAATGTCATCTTGAGCTTCTTTGGCTTCACCATATTTCAGCTTAACTAATGCGTTAACTTTCTGTCTTTCTAGATATTGTAGAACTTTTTGTCTTAAATGGAAAGCTGGTAGTACACCTTTATCATGGAAGGCTTGCAATGCTTTCGTAACTTCATCCAAGTCTTTTGCTGGCGTTTCAAGCGGCTGAAGTGTATTTAAGTCAAGTGTCATGTTTAGAGCACATTCAGGTATAAGATTTACATCATCGACAACATTAAAACCTGCAACACCGTAATCTGAGTCGATATTTCCTGGTGATTCAAAACTTGATTTAACAGGTTCATTTTGCGACATTTTGTCAACAGTATCAGGTATATTTTCTTCGTTGTTTTCATCGTCTTCGTCATTTTCTCGTTTTTCGGTATTATTTGGTAAGATTTCATTATTAAAGACGTTTATGCTCATATTTTCCTGTTTTTCATAAGTTTGCTTATTGAATTGATCAGTAGATTGATTATTTTGATTCTCTTCGGCTGTTTCTTGATTTTCGTTCGATTCATGTTGATTTTGTTCTTCTTCGTTGTTGCGATATTCATTTTCATCGACATCCAGCCTCTCGTTGCTCAATTCTTTAGCGAGAGCGTCCGAAACGCCGGTGAGGGAGTAAAAATCCCCTCCATCGGCATTCATTCAATTTTTTCTTACGAAAAAACGAATTATTTTTGTCGTGTAAAATATTTACTTGTCAAAAATTATTATATAACCCCGACAATAAGGTGAAATGTAAAGTGCCAAATTTACATGTAAAGTGTCATATTTTTATATGTAATGTCATGCAATTCTTAGGTTGTCTCCCTAGCTTTATTCCACTAAGCATTTCACATAATTCCGCATATTTAGAAATTGATAAAGAAAATAGCATACATTACCAATGTAAAATGCATGCCGAGAAAAAGTGATTTTTAATTGACTCTATCTCTCAATGCAATGACTTTTACTCTATGAATATTATAAAAATACAAAGATAACGATATACTACTATTATTATAATGACGATTTACTAGTTAATAAACATACATGAGCTCGATATTGTAGGTACAATTATGTAAAATAAACATGGAATTTACTATACATACATATATTATCTATTCCAATCTTGAAGATGAAGGTGCAGATGGGTTTGAAGAAAAAATCAATCTTTTTGCGCCTTGGCGAAATGTAGATCCCTTGGAAACTCTTATACCACTGAGAAATTGGTTCCTTCCACTGGAAGATCTCGCAAATCCGCCAATTTTGAAAGAATTTATCTCACCTGATGTTTTCTGAAGAGATGCTATCTCTAAATTCATCTGTCTGCGCTTCATGATCTTTGATCTCACGTCATCTTGCTGGCTTTCCCACTTCTCTGATGAATTGAAATCATCTTCCAAGATATAGGAATTATTATATGAAGAGGCCCATGGAATTGTTGCTGCTTCACTAGCAGATGGCCGCAATTCTGGGTCTTTATTAAGTAATGATTTTATCACGGTAATAACTTGCGTACTTGCAATTGCAGGATAAAATGGATCTCGATTTACGATTTTTGCGGTCAAAAGCTGTAAGTTGTCATCTCCAAATGGGAGGGAATTAAATGCTAATGCATACAATATAATACCCAAACTCCACATATCAATTTTGTAAGTATAAGGGCGTCCTAATAACATTTCTGGGGCGGAATATGATGGAGAACCGCACTTTGTTTGGAACATTGATGTGTTTTGAGCTAATTGATTGCTTAGACCGAAATCGAGTAATCTTATGTTAAGATTTTTATCAATCATTATATTTTCGAGCTTTAAATCTCTGTGGACGATATTTAAAGAATTGTGAAGATAAAGCAAAGCGGAAACAAGTTCGCAGAATATGTGTTTTATCTTGTGATCTGGTATTTTCGTCTGTCCTTTGATGTAATCGAGTAATGTCTGACCCTCTACGTATTCCATGATGATATATAGATCTTCGGGATCTTCTATAACTTCGTAGAGTGTAACAATAAATGGATGATGGATTTTCATCATTAAATCGTACTCTCTGCGCACGTCAACCTTATGTTCTTTTTTTTTGATAATCTTGATTGCAACTTTTTCATTGGTGGGCTCATGCACTCCGATATATACTTTGCCGAAAGTGCCTGAAGCTATGTGCTCATCGATTGAATAGTTTCCTACTTTCGTTTGCATGGTAACAAATGTCATTTTTTTTGCTATAAATTTTTTTCTTACCTAATAGATGATGTTTAGTAAGTTAAAATCAACGGAAATTTTTTGACGAATTTTTTCAGAGAAAATTGAATCCAAGCAGAATAAATACTCACATTTATGGTATACTATATTATATTTCGACAAAATAAACATGCAAGATCGTTTTATTTTTTATTTGAAAACTCATACAAAAATAGTTTATACAAAACAGTGTTATTTTCATCAGCATAATGAAATTAACGTGTGCGGACATTTTTGTTTCAAAACTTAAAAGTTTGATATTTAATTACTACATGATTTGCACTAATTTTCAGAATTCTCTGACCATTTTTTTTCAATTTGTGTGAATTCTAATTGAAAATATTAAATTCAATGTGAGGATTTTTTATTTTTCTCCTTTATTTTTTTCATGTACAATGAAATACAGATCGAACATTTTAGTCCAACAAAAAAATATTTTCAATCCTTTCAAATGTGAATGTGTATTAATAATCTTTGCTTTGTATATAGATCCTTGCCTATGATATTTTCATTTTGGCTAGACAGATTATATTTATTCCGATTTACAACGTAAAATTTTAAAATTACATGTTTATTTTTACCTAGGATATAAACGGAAGGCATTCCGTGAAGCTATCTCATTATGACATACATATTAGTTTATTCCAATTTCTTCCATGAATTCGTTATTCCGATTCAATATCTTTCTGCCAATAAAAATATCTAATTTCTCCTATTGTACCACATATACCTCCAAGTTTGCAGCAAAATAACCAAAGAACAAACATTTTGTGGGACATTCAAAATTAGTTTATTATATTTATCGTTTAAATAATTGTTTTCACCATATATAACCATGCTATGAGTTGTATTGAGCAATATCTCAACTTGTCCCATGCCAAATATTATAATTAATTTTTCAATAATTTTCCAACTTTATAATCAAGATTTAACAAATACATAATATAAAACATGACATATATTCATGAATAGTCATAGCACATATGATCAATCCAGTAATGGATCCAGTGCAGACTTTAATTTTTGGTCAATATCAATGACATTTGGCATTTCCATATTAGGAATTTGCGCAAAGTAGTCTTCAAGATTATTAATTGCAAACTTTGGAGCTTCATTCCTAATTTGATAAAATTGACAATTGGTTATTTTCGCCCATCCATTGGAAATTGTACAATCAGAATATCCGTTTTGTTGATATTCAATTATACTTGAATTCGGATTCAGGAAAATCGAATAAGCGAGATTTTCGATATTTGTGCCGATAAAGATTTTACATTTGGAAACAACTTTTGCAACTAGTTCAAGTGGTTGTTCATGATAGATTACGTCAATTTTTGCACTCGGATACAATTTCTTTATCGTTGGGACTAAATGCGAAATTTCATGAACAACAGCAATATGACCTTTCTTTGCTTGTTTTGTTTCGTATTTCTTGCGTATTTCATCCACCAAATTCGGCTTAAAGTTGAAAATTTCTTCAAAATGTTTTGCGTGCCTTTGGAATTGGGCACTTGTCTGGTTTCCATTATATCTAACTGACTGAGAGCTGCTGAGAACAACTCCGTAATCATAACAAATCGTATCATTTGGCATTCTAATTTTTCCATTGAAAAGTTTTTCCACGATTTTAACCAAATTTGTTTGATTCTTAGTAAGTATAACTTCCTGGTTATGTACATTATAGGCTGCTGTGTTATAAATCAAAGGAATTATTAAATCATAAATGATTTCATAACCAAGCTTAGGATTGTTATCGATCATGATAACTTTAGGTTCTATATTTGAATTTCCTCCCAAGAATGGTATCTTATAGAAATAAGACTTGGCACCATAGTTATTTGAATTCAAAATTATTGATGATGTGTTTGAAGTGTAAATTCTTGTAGGATTGAATTTACTGGATACAAACAAAGTTATTGATTCATGCTCCCAGCAACTATTTGCTATAAATATTGTTGAAAATGGCTTATCGATAACTCTAGTCCATCCAATCGAGTAAACTTCTGGTACATCGATATTAATAATGTTTGATGATAGTACAAATCTACCGCATTGAAGCGTAACGTAAGAATTTCCAGCATACGGATGTAAAATATTGAAAAACATGGATGAAACTGAACTTGTTGTATCCCAAAACTGGGACATATTGTATGTTGCATATATAGTACCTGTTATAACATGAATTTGAATCATGCTCATCGCAGATTCGCGTGGAAATTGATTGAACTTACCCACATCAATCGAAAAAGAGATTCTAGAATTCCAGTTAGATATATTGGTAAGTTTTATCATTGGACAGTCGATATTGTAAATTTCATTTGTTGTAGGGAGTGAAGGAGGATCATTATCAGTTGCCAATTGCGAAATAGCAAATAAAATAGAAATAAAAAGGGCAATTGTAACCCCAGAATAGCGTAGCAACCAATAATGAGCAAATTCCATATTTTAAATTTGACATGTAGAGAATATACTTGTCAAATTAATATTCACATCTTTTTCTGGCATAGTTGGATTGAAGTTGATTTATTTTCAACGTTGCTACATTTTTACAGATCAAAATATACGATTTGGTATTAGTTAAAAGGCAAAAATATCATAGGATTGAAGTAGTTCAATTTTGAATTCATTAAATTTATAGATAATAAATGAGTTTAATCATATATTTTGAGTAGATAAATCTATTAATGTCGATATGTAGTAACTGTTATGTCTGAAATCAAGATTTGAAGAAAAATTAATTTTTTGTCATTGATTGAATATGAATGAGAGAAATAATTCATTCTACAATGTAGAGATGATGCAAATGGAACTTCTTTACTGCTAAAATCCAATGAACTACGGTTTGTAACAAAAGAAGCTCTGAATACTATGTAATTTATTACATTTTTGTGAGGAATCAGCCCATATCGATTCCGATAACCAACACAATAAATGGTGGATTCATTAATGATTTTTAATTCATTTGCCAATTTTTCCAAATAACAAATTGTTTTTAAAACGATCGAATATCAACAAATTACGCATAAAATGTCACCAAAGCCAGCAGAAGTTCATAAATTGATGAATTTAGCAAATATTTGAAAGAGATCTACAAAATTTCAAAACGTTATTTTATATTTCTGAGCTATACAATTTAAGTCAATGATATACTACTTGAATGTATTAATCCAATATTTCATTTTCGAGAATGAATTGAATTGAAAAATCGTGAATATTTCGCATCCGATATATCCATATTATCTAAAAACGACGAAATTTTGGATTATTTTTTCAATGATGATATCGAAATTGAATTTTCAAAAAATCATAAATTTTTATTGTATCTATTTCACTGATCATATCTGTCATTTTTCTTTAACATTCAATTTGGTTCATTCAATTTTAATCGTCAAAATTTTAAATAAATTACTCCATTTTTCTTATAGAAATATAATGCATAATTTTTTAAAAAATTCATTACATATTGAAAATAAAAAAATTCAAATAACAATGAAGGAAGACGAAATATTGTTTTTTGAGCAGAAAGGCATATATTTCCAGGATGTTATCGCACAAGGAGGATATGGTGTTGTCTATAAAGTGTTTTGCAAACAATATAATAGCGTTTTCGCATTAAAGATGATACCGGAAGAAATGTTCAGCCAATCAGAGATCGACTGCTTGATTCTTATAGATGATCCTAAGATAGTTAATTTGTACAGATATTATAGGTACAATGGCCATGTTTATATGTTAATGGAATATTGTCCAAACGATTTAAACAAGTTAATGAAGTCTAGGCGACATATAGTTGATTATGAACTGCAACAGTATGTGACTGATGTGGTTTTAGCTGTCAAAGCTTGCCACGACAAACAAATCGCGCATTCTGATATAAAACCAAGCAATTTCTTCATCGATAAGTACAACCGAGTTAAAATTGGTGATTTTGGACTTTCTAAAATATACAAAGACAAGCCCGTGACTTCTCTGCTTGAAGGAACGCAATTATTTATGGCGCCAGAAATTTTCACCGAGAATCAATATAATCCTATGTTATCTGATATTTGGGCTATTGGAATAACAATATATTTCATGGCCACTCATCTTTATCCATTTTATTCCAAAGATCGAGAAATTTTATTGGAAAAAATTCAAAGTGGCATTTATTCAGATGACTGCATAGATGATAAGCAGCTCTGCAAAGTAATTTCCTCGTGTCTCAAAGTAAATCCCGAAGAAAGATTGACAATTATTGAATTACTGGAATTACCTTATTTCCAAAGGAATGATTCCAGCTCAGATGAAAATATACCACTTTCATTGGCGTCAGATCCATTATCAAAAAGTCATCAAGTATTTACGAAACAAAGCAACAAAGCACTTGTTAGAAAAGGCAGTATTTGCCTACAAGATCAGATGGTATATCAGTCATTGCGAGGCACAAGACTTAGACTAATTCATCCTTTGTCCAAATCTGAAGAAAGATTCAGATTGTAAATCTTATATGATTTTATTGTATTGTAGTTTGTAAAATTGTTTTTTAAGATTTGGAAAAGGTATTGAGATCGGTAACAAAGGCTAAAATTTTTTTAATGAATGAATGATTATTTTTAAATTTTTAATATCACGCTTGATTATGTTCTACGAGTTATATTTGGACAATTGATGTTATAAGACAATGAATTTATAGAATAATTCATTATTTATATTTATATTTGATTTTGAATTGCTAATTAATGAAAACTTATGAGGTATTATGATGTATATTGAAAAATATGAATGTTTTTAGCCCATTTTATGAATATGTCATGTAAAAAATGTAAAGTCAAAAATGGCTAAATCAAATTATAATCATTACAGCACAATATAGCTGAATATCAATTTTATTTTGACTTTCTCAAATTTTAGTATCATTTTTTTCTTATTTTGAGTGTTTTCTATGTTGAATAATCTAGATATTACTCATACATACTTACAATCATGAACATTACCATATTTTAAGCATACGTGAGGCTTGGAGCACCTATTATTCGCCTCAAGATAATTATCAATTTAAATTTTATGAAAGATCAAGGCTTGAGGCATTATCTGATGGCTATTATATCAGATATTGCATATTTAATAGTATGAAAAATAGCGGAATTCGCTTTAATAATGATAATACATCACCAAAAATGTTATTAGAAGATTCATCATTTCTAAATTGTTCAAATTCAGAACATGGTGGATCATTATATTATAATTCCACTGGTGAATGCGTTCAATCACGTGTTTGTTATTATCGATCTTTTTTAAGTAACAATTCGGGTGAAATAAATGGAATTTCATGCTATATTTTTACAAAAAAAGATCCCAGCATGAAAAATTACATGTTTCAAACTTCATTCTTTTCATGTGGATCTGATCAGTACAATGGAGTGTTCAATGCATGGCTTGCTTATGGGGAAACTATTTGTAAAGATTGGAATAGCACACATAACAGGGCAAAATATCGCGCCGTAATACAGTTTGATATAATTTCGAATACATCTATAAAGTTTACCTATTCTTGTAATAACAATCAAACAAACAATCAGTTAATAAGAGTAAATGTTTTAGACCAAAAAGTGAAGACAACATTTATGTATGGTGATGTGATAAACAATAAATTATCTGATAAAATATATAATAATGTGTTTTCTATTCGATGTAATGGGCTTGTAGATCATTGCTGCTTTTTAAATAATACACCTACATCCATGTTTGGCTGCGAACCTACTTATGTAGTCACAGTGAATAACTCTTTCTTTGATTCAGCGACACTTTATAAAGCATATCCATGCGGAACATATTTGTTTTTCAATAACTTAACAATTCCATTTAATAATTATTTGGTTTCTGTCAATAAATACCCATGCATTCAATATTATGCACCACCTTCAGATATAACACGTGAATGTTGTGACTGTGAAGCAGCCGTTTTCATAGCTGCTGTTTACTGCGACTAAAATATATGATTTACACCTCTGATATTTTTTAATGTCAGACAGCTTACATTAATGCTTTAAAACTTTTATGAAATTTTTATAATTGCTTACTAGTTTTTCAAAATTTCACTTAATGATACTGTAATATAATTTAACCATATCATTAATGTCTTGATCGTAGAAACGACATTGTATTGTTACAATATCAATCGGCGAATATTTATCTAGTAAAGTGAAATCAAACGATTCAATTTTTGATGAAGATCCAGCGCTATCTTGATGTTGATCAAAATCAATATGTGAGCAATTAATCTCATGTTCAACATCATGAACAATGATTTCTGAGTTATTGCATTCGATCTAATCAGACAATTCCACACGTTGTAGAGCATCAACTATGCATAAGATTTTAACTTTTGTATTATCTTTGACTTTAAATCAAAGTTGGAAGCACATTTATCATAGTAATTTTGTTTAATCCCGGTTATTACTCTAAACTCTGGCTTGAAATTAATGATTCCATAAGAATTCTTATTAAACTTGCTACTTTTTCGCCATTATTTTCGATCCAAATACGAAGACCATTGTAATTTGATGTATCTGGAATAACAATGTCGAAAGAGAATTCAGGTGTAAAATATTATGATGAATATGTTAACTTGCCCAGAGAATTAGCTGCCGCATTAAGTTTTCTGGCTGAATTCGTGTCAAATTTGTAATACACATTAACTTCTGTTCCTGTATCAAGATTAACAGCATATCCTTTCACTGTAACATTCTCTCCAGGCATGTAAACAGGTTTCATTGTCTTAATATATAATTACTGAAGCTGTTTTCCTGATTCTGAATTTTCATGATTCAGATCACGACCACAATGCCGGAGCTTCAAAAAAATATCATCAGTTAGCCAAGTAATGACAAGTTGATTTTTCAATTTCGTGGCACGCAAGGTGCTACATCTAAAGATATTGTTTTTAGCTATGCGGAAGTAGTCGATAATTGCAAACTTCTTGAAAAATTTATCGATAAAAATACAACAAATAATGCAAAAACATGATTCCTTGATACAGTTTTTAGGTCAGTACATTCTTTGGCCTCTCCTTGCTGTTATCATTCTAGCTATTGTTGCAGGTGTTATTATTTTACTATGCTTAAAGAAGAAGAAAAAAGAAACAAACGATAATCCATAAAATCACGATGAAGGGGAGCCGAAGTATGAAGAAGTAACTGATATAGAAACACTGGAATTTGTTTCAGACACTCTATCATGTGTATGCATAAGCGTTGTAGAAAAATCCTCTATATTCAATTCCATGAAATTTAGGCGATTTACTTTAATATTCAATTTGTTTTATTATTCAAATAATTTCAATTAAATGTAGAGGTTTGCATTGAAATTAGCATTTACAAAATTAATAACCTCTCAAATATTACAGTTTTTAACGATATTATGGGTAAACAAGCCGATTAAAAATCTAATAAAACATGTTTTAACTAATCTCATTTTATAATTTTGAGTAAAAAATAAATAACACTCTTTTTTTAAGAAAATACTGTATTAGAACAAAATGATAATCACTATTGCAGATTATCATCTAATAATTATTATAACTAAATAATCATGAATGGAAAATTATTATTATAAGGTTTCTTATACCGATATTTTTGAACCTTTAGTGGTGCTAAAAGCTAAATTATTCTAATCTATTCATTTCCAATTGCCTAGAACATATAATATCACAAAATAACCAGAGATTAGAAATTTTAAATTTAATATGGTCTATTAGATAAATAAACTGTATATATAACATGATAATTTTAATTCAATTCGGTAGATGCTATTTTCAAGTCATAAATAACAGTTTTTAACCAAAATTCGATATATTTGCCAAATCATTTATGATTTGTTAGAATTCGCTATATCAATCAAGTATAGTCCTTATGGATGCATGCATTTCTTTGTCTATTCTCTATCTCAGTCTTTAAATTTCGATGGGTATGATCGTGGATTATACATTAATATAGTATAATTTGGATATATTTTAATCAGAGATCACGAATCATCAGAGACAATGATCTTTTTCATAACTTTATTTGAATTTTACATCTGGCAGACGTAAAAGAGTTTAGAAGTTATTTTATAGACAAATTACACGGTATGCGTGATATACTACCATGTTACTATAAAAATAAAAATTAAAAATTTCTAATCGGAAATTTAATTTATTATAATTTGTCCTTTAAGATAATATATGACGTGTCATAATATAATTTGTCACTTTTGAATTAATATTTTTCTGATAAAATTATTTTTCTGAAGTAATACATTTTTCTGATAAAATTAAATTTACGAATAATGTTATTGGTTCAAAATATAATAAAAAACAATCCCTATTTAAATGATCAAAATCAAATTTTATATAATCAAACGCTATATTGAATGAAATTAAAAGTGACGTTTAATATCATTAAATGTTTAATTTCTTACTGGTTTTTGCTCTATCCAATAAGATTTATGGACAAAGAGCTAAAACAGATGGTTCACTGTTCGAAATATTCATTGATAATAAGCTTGTTTTGGATAAATTCGAATTTCTCGTATACGATTCGAACAGCGAACAAGAACTCAGCATTTCATTTTACAATAAAGATAAAGCACACTATAATGGCATAGTCATAGAACCAATTTTGCAAGGGTTAAACTCAGAAGAACATTTAATAGCGAAATTTGAAATTTCAAATCATAACAATAGAACGATTACGTTTACACCTAAAGTTATAATTCGCGATTCAGCGCACCCCCATTCTTCAAACAATCGTACAACACATCAGGAAAATGGATTTCTTCTTGATGACGTGGCAATCTTGAGTTATTTTGACGAATTCACTCCAGAATGTGCATCTCGATCATACTTCGGAAACAATGACAGAAACACACTAATCTTCGAATGGAAACCTTTTGATATGAAATGCAACGATGAAATTACACTCAATTTACACATCGTTCCATTAAACTCTCTCAAAAAATCCAAGCGTCAAATTAAACAAAACGATCAAAATCCAGCATTTTCTGGAAGTTTCATCCCAGAAGATGGAGTTGTTCATGTATCCGATAAATTAAAATTTGTAGGAAAGTTTATAGTATCCAACCCTGATCCCAATAGAGAAGTTTCTTTATATCTAAGGGATAATACTGGAAATTATCCAATATACAAATTCAAAAATGCAAATAAGGTAGAAAACCTTGAAGTTCCAATTGAGTTCGAAAAAAAGATTTCAAACAAAACTATCAGTGTTTATGCTGCATATGATGAGTATCGTTCAGAAAATATAGAAACAAATATCAGAGTAGTCATTTCTCCTGGAGTCTACTTAAAAGAAAATCTTAAGAGAATTTACAATGTTGGAGAAACCCTAAGTGTCACGGCTTTTCTTGGCGATTATGAACCAACAACTTACATTGCGCTGGCGTATAAGTTTGGTGATATAAATTGGGATCCAGAAAGCTTAGATTTCAATGTTACAGATTATTACCATATCGGTGACAATTGGAGAACAAATGATACATTAATTGAAATGCAATTACCAACAGAAGCTAGAGCATACTATCTTTATCTATTCGCAATTGATGGCTATTTAGATATTAAAAACATGCGAATAGAAAAGATATGGATTAACCAAAAACCTAATGTCACAGAATGGAAACTTAAGACTACAAAGTTTGTTCAAAACGGATATATTGATATTGAAGCAAAAGTTTATGATGACTCATCAACTTTCATGAAATATATTTTCGACGGTAAAGAAGAAACATCAAATCTTATTAGCTGGGATACATGTTATATTTGTGAATTTAATCTCCTTGCTGAAATTCCTATTCCAGAATCTATTACAACCGGCACTCATCATTTAGTTGTATACGCCCAAGACCTTTATAACTCAACGTCTGAGCAAAAAGATTTCAGTTTCGAAATGAGTTCAGATCATGCACCTGTTTTGGAAATGTCAAGCAGCTCGCCAAACAATTTATATGGATATGGTGACAATATCAAATTCACAGGTGTTGTACATGATTCTGATCAAGCTGATACTATTTATGTTGAAGCCGAAAATGAATCCAATAAAGTAAAAATTTTCACATCCAATGGTGCCCAGGGACAAGTGATTGAGTATAGTATTCAAAATCCACATCTTGATAGTGATTTTACTATCACATTCAGAGCTCACGACAGTAATGGCGCATACTCTAAGAAAATTTCATTCCCAGTTAGCATTCGACAAAAGAAAGAAGTTATTATTACTTCTCAAATCGAAGGAACATATAAACCGAATTCTAAAATCCAAGTTCGTGGATATATAACAGATTTTAACCCAAATCAAGAATTACATATTTCTTATATGATAAATGGAGTTATATCACAGGTGCAAAATCAAAAAGTTGTTATGGGTGCCTCTTACCTTTCTCCGGAATTCAATTTTGAAATGCTTCTTCCATCTAAAGCTGGAATGAATACCGTATCAATCTGGGCTGAATCTTCCAACGATGAAACGACATACTATAAGAATTATAATATTATTACAGTGGCCGATCCTAAAATCCTAGAATGGCTAGATTTCAATGATGTATATTATAAATATGAATATGTTTTCATCAGACTTAATGTGACAAGTGATTTGCCAGTAAGACTGTGTAGCAAAATTGATGGTGGTAATGTTAATTGCGAAGAAAATTACACTGAATTGAATGATTCAAATGACATTATTATTTGGGAATTCAACCTCGATGATGAAGATAACCGTCCTTTAAGCTTTAATTTACTACATGACGGTGAACATACTGTTACGATTTATCTTGAAGATAAGCTTGGCTATAAATCAGAAGAAATGTCAAAAACATTCACAAAACAATCTGATAAAGAAGTACCTTATTGGATTGAATTGGAAAGTCCAAATTATCCTCATATTGTATCAGATACAATTAATTTTGGAGATGAATTTGAAATAATTTGTTTTACTGTATCCGATGCAAGTATTTATTATAAAATTAATAAAAATGACGAGTGGACATATCTTACTAAAGCTTTACCAAATGCTGATGGTTTTACCATTAAAGGAAGTATTCCTGTTCGGGAAACAGATGGACGCTATACTGTATCATTGATAGCAAAAGTTGATGAAAAGCACTCTTCCCCTCCAATCAAAATTTTCTTCAATGTCAAAGTGAAAAAACCAAGAATTGATGTAAAATCATTCAATCAAAATAAAACGATTGAAATGAATCTCACAATCATTGATTTTCCACCAAAATCTAAGGCAAAACTTTACTACTCATTTGATGATGATAAAAATCATAATAATTTAATCAATGAGATTATTATTACCGAAAATGGGAATTCAGAAAACATAGAACTTAAAATCAAGATACCAAATGACAACAAGAAACATTATTTAATGATTTGGGCTGAAACTGACAACGAAAAATCAGAAATTTGGGTAAAATATATTGATATAAATTTCCCTCCAAAACTTGTTCTTCATAATCCAGAATTTGAAACATATTATAGAAAAGGGTACATTTATTTAAACATTTCAATATGGGATGAAAATAATGTCGATATTTATTATCAGGTTGATCCTAACACAAATGCAAAAAAGGTCCAAAATATCATTTGCAATGGAAAAAATATCACACAAGTCATATATATAGAATGTAATGACAATTTTGTACAAGATAATGAGGTTGATCTCATAATCTTTGCACAAGATAATTATGATCTTAAATCACAAAATATCACCAAGAGAATTAAATATGATAACACTAAATCTTCACCAATTATAGAAGATACTACAATCATCACAGAAGAAGATGGAAAACAACCCGTATTTCGTTGGGCGGATTCGATCGAAGTAACATTTACGATAAATGATACAATTGAAAATTCTGAATATAATATCTTGTACAGTTATGATAATGCATATTTTCAATTTTATAAGAAAATACAAAACACAGATGAGATCATGCATAATGGAGTAGTTTGTAAAATTCCATCATATAAGAAGAATGGTGATTTCACTCTGTCAATTCAAATCGTTCGTAATGATGGTGCGAAATCTAATTTAGCTCAATTACCAATTCATATTCGAAAGAAACCATCTATAGTGTTCCTAGATAGTTTGAAAGATGTTTATGATATCAGTGTAACAAATATTTTGAACATTCAGCTTCGCGACTTTGAGAAAAACTCCAAAGCCAAATTTATAATGTCGTTATTGAATGGTGATAGGACTTTTACAAAAGTTGTTGATATCAAAGACAACTATAGTTCAGATAACTTTACAGTACCACTTCCAAATCTCACCGCTGGGAACTACAAAATTAATTTCTTAGTCAAATACAATAGCAAGGTTTTAACGCAAACAGAAAAAAATATTGTATTTAAATTTGCTCCAAAATTCAAAATAATGAATAAGGATCGCAAAAAATTAGCATTGAATGATCATATTAATATTTACTTCTCCATTCAAGATTCTGATCCAGTTGATATAATTTGTGAAATCGAGAACATCACTAAATACATTAAAAAAGATTTTAATCCAAATGGTAAAGAAGTTCATATTTATGAACAAATTTTCTTTGACAATGTTACAATCAAGAGCCTTGGGAAAGATCAAGATGTCAATATCGGAGTATACGCCCGAGATAAATTTGGTATAAAGTCTCAAATATTCAATTATACAAAACATTTCGTACTTGCTGATGTTGCACCAGTTATGAGAGCTAATTCTGATATTGGTGATTCTTTATCATGGTATGATAGGCCACAAATTAATGCTGTCATATTAGCTCCCCTATACAATAATAATAATAATAATGTCAATATCATTTTTAGAGTGAATTATAATTATATTGACCCAATTACAATTTATAAATACAATTCTAATGGTACTTTTGAGAAGGCAACCATAACACTCAATAACATCCCGCATGAGAACGGTGAATTTCAATTATCAATTATTGCTCAAAGTGCAGATGGTTATTCTTCTGCATTCTACAGC